>JAHZMX010005594.1:0-12362 GCA_027743895.1 Seira musarum
ATCTGATTTTGGTGAAAACCCAGTTACCGACAGAAGTAGGTTTGGTGAAAACCCAAATCCGGTAAATGTCCCACCCGCCAAGTGTCCCTCCGGCAAATAGGCCAACCGGCAAATGTAAAATCCGGCTTATAGCCTGGAACCCTACGTACATACTTAGGTATCTGCGTGGAAACTCACGTGCAACGGAGCCCATGGCCTGCCCTGCCCCGGCTTTGCTTGACGTACACAACAAACCAAATGGCGGTGGCGGAGCATTATTGCACGTACTAAGGGTCACACACTACATCCATTTTTTAAGCTGGGAGAACGACCACTATCACCAACAAACTGCGTCCTACTCTAGTCTCGTAGACAAAGTCAGGTACTAAAAAGGCTTTAGTCACATATTTTCCTTGGATTTTTTTTCGCAAACCTCTACTTTAAAATGAGGAGATGTGATAGTATGGTAAGCTTGGTTTGCTCTGAAAAATCATGATAAGTAAATTTCATCGGTTGCTCACCTCACCTGTGTGAGCCGGAACTGGAACGCAGTGGAGGTACCCTAATGTGATGGTTACCTTGCCTCTTATTCACACGTGTAGTGCCTTTCCTGAAATGGAAGGTTACAAATTTTACCAATTCTTATCACCACCCGCGTAAAAAACCTTCACGACATGCGATGCCATGCCACCTTCTTATTTTTTTGGAGGCATCATTCAATAAAAGCTGTGCTTTCTTTTCTCACTTGGCTGCATAGTAAAATTTGAAGTTCCTTTTTATTTGCTCAGACGGATAGACGGACGCTGAGAAGTAAAAAGTTGAGAATGAAACTCTTTTCTCTCGATCAAACTGAAAAATGGAGGAAGCCCTTTGTTCAAGCCTCCTTTTTCATGTCTTGTGACCATTCGGCCGATGTGATCGGATGTCATGTGCTACATTTAATGCATGATGATGGCGGTCATACAAGAGAGAAATAAAAAACGATTCCTTATGCATACGCCGACAATACAATGGTAAGTGAAGTGAAAGGAAAGAAATAGATTTAAAAGATGAAAAAAAAGAAGTATGAGAGTTCACGAGCTATATAAATCGTTTTGGATAGCATGCAACGTCTTCTCCTATATGGAAGTAATATTTCATACACATCTCATAGAGAAAAAAAAGAAATTGTAATAACTACAAACACAGAAAAAACGGACGACAATGCGAGGCCAAGACCCTGTCTACTTGAAGCACCATGAAGATATATCATCTAACAAAGGCCTGCTCGTCCGTCCGTCCGCTCAGTTCAACTCTACTCCGCTTTTTTTTCATGCCGTTCAAATTAGTCATATCCTGGATAAAAAAAACGCTGAAAAACCACCATGCATGCTTCAAAAACTTTTTGAATGTTAATATTTCCCTTTAATAATATATCTTTTTTTTTATTTTTGTAACATTATTAATAATAATGGCATTCTATTCCTACATCACATCAAACGCGATTCTCCTGCGGAAAGGATCAACGAGTATGAATGATAATGCTCTCTCACAGTGAATGAATTCTACAGAAGAAATATGCCGGCTTTGAAATTTATGCACAAGAAAAGATGTACTACAAACAGAGGGAGAATAAAAGTCATGTGAGGAGCATCATGATGATGATTATTATTATACTCTTTTGCTCTCTCATTTTTTTCTGTTGCATGCCATGATGATATTAAAAACGAAGGAAAATCATTTTTACAAGATTCTTCTTTTTTTTTTATATTTTTGCTAAACTTGTACGCGGTACTACTCATTTTTCGTACCTTCAAATCCACGATTTCATTGCGTGGAAGCCTGAAGATGTTCACTTTACATTATTAATATATAGATATTGTATTTATGCTCATATTTCATCAAAATCCTGAATTATTTCTGGGGTCGAATCACCACTAGAATAGAATCAATGTAATTCATTCACAAAATTTAGACTTTCCCCGGAACCAAACAAAATGATTCTTGAAAACAAATTTAGATACACATATAGAGGAGCGGAAAGGATTTAGAAATTTACTTCCTCCTTGTATCCAATAAGACTTTTTACTAACAGAATCTTTTTTTTTTGTTTTCTGCCAGCGTAACCATCTCCTTCCTCCATGAAAGTTTACCTTTGTCTGGACAGAGAAAGTAAACTTAGCCCGGGAAACAATCCAAGTTCATTTTCTTTTTTTCAGCTCTGTTCATCAATGCAAAAAGGAAAGGATTTTTTATGCAAAACTTATTGAGTTTGCCTAAAGCAACAATTGTAGCTTTGAACGCTTTATTACGCCTTGATTTTCCATTATGTGGGATGTGGGAAGTATAGTATTTTAATGACTTACGTGGGTGGATGGACGGAAGAATAGCAACAGCTAAATAAAGTTTGTGGGATAACAGATTATAATTTAACTACCTACTTCTTCCGTAATAATATATTTACCTTCCTCTCTATTTTTTTTGTAAGCGGAAACGCACACGCAGTGAAATGGAGAAATGCTCCACTAATTTCCTGCTTGAATTTAGATTGCATTGTGAGAATATTTTTTTGACGCAGTTGTTTGTCATAAACTACTATATTTTTACAGCCCTTGCTCATCAATCCCCCAAAATGTTTACAGCATTTCATGAATTCCTTTCATGGAAACTTTCATATATCACCAAAAACACATTTCCCGAGGTATCTGCACAAATTGTCAACTCAGCAATTTATCATGTTCATAAAACATATTCCTCTGCTTTTCATGACAACGACAATAACGACATCAGAACGGGAATGATTCCTTTCTCTTGTGATATGATGCTCATTTTATGTTGACGAAAAATAGTTGTGCATTGGATAAAAGTATCATGCCTGCCTTCTTCGATTCACTCACTCGACTACGAATACTCTGTCTGCACATGTATGTGTGTGTGTAGATGTGGACAATCGCTGACAAAACATTTTGCCTTTGTATCATTCTTCTCACATCCAATCCACATTCTGAGGAATTGCACAATTTATGTCTGAAGTAGACGATAGATGTTTGATGATTGTATGACGCGAAGGTATGAATAAATAAAATGGAAAAGAGATGAGAACGCAGTCAATTTTTATATGGCAATTTATTTAGAGTGAGGGGTCCCCAAAGAGCATTTTATTTTCTCTCCCTTGTCCATACGGAAATATATTAATTTTCGGTAATACACTTTCCTACAAAAGTTGGGGGAATGCACGAAACGAAACGAACAAACACAAGCGGCAACATAAGCTTAAGCAAAAGAACATTATAAAACCAATTCGTAATTTCCATTTCAAGATCCCTGGACTGGTTTAACTTTGCTGGGTCCTTTTCCCTCCCTTCACTTTCAAAATTTGTTCCGTTTTAAAGACTAATCTCTTGAACAAATGTAAACAAAGATTTGCACCGTCCTTGCTCACCAAAAAACTAATGAAATGCCACAGAGTATCTTATCTCGACTCAGACTCATCTTCACTCATAAAACAGCTGCAGGGCTAATCTATATAAAAAAAAATTTGGGCTGCTGCGACAGCGACCATCACCATCACACACTTGGCTACATTTCTCTTCTACGAACAACCACAATATTTTTCCTACTGCTTATGGAAACAGTGAGGTGGACTATGATGATCACGACTTACGACTACTACGATGAGGGCTGTACGCTGGCGGTTGTTTTTCTTCCAATCTGTCATTTTATGATTGTTGGAGGTTTTCTCCTTTGGATTAAGTGCATGGTGGCGTTGATAATACTTAAGCATACTCCATCATGTTAAACTGTGTCTATGGAAATATTTCTGTCTTCATTTTTTTCCCATGACCTTTTATTTTTCATCATAGCCAAAGTCATCTTCATCCTCAACGTCATCATGATGGCCATCTAAATGGAGGAAAGAGTATACATGAAGAAAATATTCAACCCTGTTCCTAGTTTCCCAACCAACACAATATGCTTACCTACTTCGGAGCATCAGTGTTTGCCAGATAACCTCCATCCATGGAAGAAAATGTCTTGTTTTTTTGCATGACATGTACCTATGTCTACCTCAGTTCAGGAATGAAAACAGGCAAGCAAAAGTGAGCGGAGGAATAAAAGTTGCCGAAGAAGAAAAGAGAAGAAAAATCCTTCCACATTTGGCCTGTCTGTCAGAAAACAACTTGGATTAGTATTACACTTATGACAGAACTGACACTATGAACGATGGATGAGGAGGGAACGCATCATGCAGTCTACTCAGAACATCATATCATTCAAAGAGTCATTTACCAAAAAGCAACAATAATTGCAGCAGCAGCAATAAAAGAACTTTGTTATTGATCATGATGAGTATGAAGAGAGGCCATCCCTTCTTCTTCCCATCACATTTCACATCATGTGAGATAGATAAGTAGATTTTTTACTGGGAAATAAAAACGAAAGAGTTTATTGAAATCAATTGAAGCACTCACTTACACTTATTTAGTGCCTGCATTATTTTATATCAACCATAAAATAGTAATTTCGTTTCGCAATAAATGTCTAATATATAGTGTATGTAACGTATCTCTAACAAATTTTTTGGCATTATTTAATTGCTTAAACTTTGAAATCAAGAAGATGAGTTCTTTTTAACATGCTGGTCTGTCCTGAAGTTTCACCAAGTTTGATGGGTAAGATGATACTTGTGAAGTGTGAATTGTGGTTTGAATTCGCTTGGTTACAGCAGCTATGATATGATATTACAAGATAGAAGTATGCGTGTGCATTTTCTTCATTTTTTTCATCCCATCAATAACCAGCTGTCTGAAACTAGTTTCTTGGTTGGTCCTCACTGCGCTTTTATTGTTCATTGAAAGGCTTTTTCGGGCGTCAAAATTTCATACGTAACTCGGCCGATCCATCAATGTACCAGAGGCGATTCGATTGTGAACTTGGCATGCTGGCCAATTAAGACAGGATCGACTCTCACAAAAATAGTCGGAGGGTAAGTTGAGACTGTAGCGTTCTGTTTGTTGCAGATTTTTATGCATGAAATAATGGAAAACGACAATCGTTTGTCCATCATTTTGCACTAAATCTTATAAAGCATTTTGTTTTTTGACAGCATTTTCCTTATTGAGGCGTATAAATTTGTAAATGATTTCAAAAACCCTAAAAGTTTTCATTATCTTTTAGATTTCCAAAATGATTTACACGCAAAGGATCACGTATTTATTTTGAGATCAAAATACTTTCGATTTTCCTCTGAGAGAATAAAGTTGATTTAGCATTTGCTTTACACAAGAAGGACTTGCTCCCTGGCACCCTGATGAATCGATGAAATCAACAAATGTTCTTTTTCCTACTTCCACTTCGATCAAAATCCTGGAGGTTTAATACTCTTTACTAGTGGCACTTGTACCCGCCACCAAACAAAACAATGTTCACAATTTTCTTCTCCAAGTGAGTTCTGTAACTTGCATTAGTGACTGTCACGGAACAATTCATTCTATTTCTCACTCGAATTTCTTTTTCCGTCCTCGTGGAAGGCATGTGGGAGTCCTAATCTATTCCTGGAAACAAAGTGCACAGTACATGAGGCCTATGAATCATTAGCCGTGAACAAGAAAGGATTGATTGATTGGCTTGCATTTTCACCAAGACGCAAGAATTACTCACCCTCGACCCCACTGTTTATCTTTCTTCTTGAATTGGAAAGGAGGATCTTCCAAAAAATACGAAGTTCGAAAATCCCTTTTTTTTGTAGCATATCTATGTAGTTCCTTTAAACCAGCGAGAGTGGAGTATTACATTGAATGAGGACGTCTCTTTATTTCCACGGAAAAACAAGAAATGTCGAAAATGCTGGGTGGCAACTTTCTAATCTTGCTTTTTTTTTTCTTTCTTTGAACCAAATCAAGAATATAACGAGACAGGACTAAAAAGAAAGAATTTACCTAGGTGCAAAGCAAGGAAACGAAGTAGTACATACATAAGTAGTGGAAAACGGTCGAGATTGTAACAGTATTAGTCCATTCGGTGTTTTCATGGTTTCGTTTCTGATGGTTGTATTAGCTTTCCTCTGCTACTGCTGCTCTCCGTGGCTTTCGATTTCGATACTTTTTGTGTCCTCACCTTGCACGCTGAGCATCTTCGGACTTGACAAGACGGAAACGTCTGCCCGCTTCTCAAAGTAGAAGGAGTGAAAGGAATACAAAAAAAATACAAAAGTGAAGGTCCGCTAACAAGCGTGTTAGAGGCAAGTTCTAGCGAAGCATCAAATTTTTGACTGATTGTTGGCATATATCCCCCTAGGATTTCACTGATCCTTATTTCTCTTAGTTGAACCCATAGTTATGAAGACTGAATAATTTCTTCTGTGGAAAAGATAAATGTAGAAATTGGCTCATGTGAAGATGCAATCTTTCATTTTTCAAAAAGTTGACGGTTTTCCCAGCGTTGAAATTCCTTTTGCTTCTTACCTATTTTTTTCTTACGAGCAAATGTATAAAGTTTGAATTTTAGACCGAAAACTAAATGTTATGTTATAGTTGAATCATTAAGGAGAAAATAAAGCCTAGTAAATATAAAGAGTGGAAGGATGGGTATAAAAAAAGTGAAGAAGGTGGATTCAGACTTTTTTGAGCCGGACAAGAGAAATGATGACGAGTGGTAGAGACCAAGATCTGATGGACAATTTTTTTCCTTTCTCGTTGGCATCATACGTTGAGAGGCTAAGACATATTATATTGCCTTGGCTCTCTCCTTTCCAGCTTTATTGGTGAGTTGTAGAAACGATGTCAAGCAAAAGAGAAGAGAGAACAAAGACACGGTGACGAAGAAAAAACGGGTGGAGAGGTAAGCAAGAGTAAAAAGTTTTCACGAGAATAAATATATCTATGTGTGTGTGCGTAGGTATATGTGTTGCATGGGCGAGAGGGGGCAATGGAACAAATACACGGTTTCGGCTGGAGAAAGAAAAAAAAATGGAACGGAAAGACTTGGAGGACATTATTAGAGGAAGACAAGGGTGATAAAACGATCTCCTTTGATCTCCACAAACGGCCATGTGTCTAAATGACCAAAAAGTGGACAGACATCTTTGATAAATCGGCTTACAGGCTGGAAAGTCCAAAGAAAAAAGAGCCACACGAAAATTCAGCGGTTGCTTCTTGTAATGTAAGTAATATAAGAAGGGAAAAAAGAAAAAAAAACGCAGAAGAAGACGACGAAAAAAAAGATGGAAATCTTCAGATGCTGACTGTCGAGGAAACTTTTTTCTACAGGAGTTACATTTGCTCTTTCTTCTTCCCCTTCCTTTCCTTTATTTGCTCTGTTCGTGTTACCACCTCATTTCCGATCTCATCTTGTGAAAAGGGAGAAGAAAAATATCTTGGAAAGTATGGATTCAGTAATCTGTGAGCAAAAATGAAAGTAAGATGGAGATGAAGAGAGAGGGAGAGAAAGAACTCCCATACCATGTAACTCAAGAATGTTTTCCTTTCCTCCCTTTTTCACTAGGATAACTTTCATTTTACTAATTCATCATTTTCATCAGGAACAATGAGCAATTCTCGTGACATGTCTTTCGCCTTTAGACTTTCACAGTTTCCGATGTTTGCGGATAACTTAAAAGGTACATGTAAATGTATACCTATAAGTAGCAAAAATGTTCTTTAAATAAGCAATCCAAAAAGATTTCCTAACATTTGCTTTCTGAAAACTAGTTTAAGCTAAAATCAAGCAAATGGTGAGTAGACTTACTTACATAAGTACATATATATTTAAAGAAATCTGAGCACCCGCTAACCATTTAAGTAAATAAGTGTAAAGATCACAAGAAAATTCAAAACTTAATTAAGTACTTTCCCAGAGATAATTACAGCTTAACCACCGCCACAACCATCACCTCTCCTTTCTGAGATGTGAACTTACTCCTTTAATGAGGCATCACAAAAAGTAGCGCTGCCCAAAATGAAGATGGCCTAAGCACTTTTCTCCTTTTTCATTGGTTTTTTTGTTACTACTTTCCAGTCATTATGAAGCAGAAAGTAAGGCATGTGGAACAGAAAAGTTACATCTCGCTGCCTTTCAAAACGAAACACTTCAAATACTACGATGTTGGACGGATGTGTCTTCCATCCAAAAAAAAGACGCAAAAGCTGTCATCGTCTTCCATCTATCTTCAAAATAAATTAATTACTGGGCAACGAAAATCAAGGAACTAAGCAAAAACTGTCTATTAATTTTGGATGAGGATTTTTACATACTCATTACTGCTATCAAGACATTCATTAATTCAGCGGCAAAATTGTTAGCTTTTATTATAACATTTTAGTAGATAAAGCAGTAATGTCCATCTCGTGGATTTGGTGTATATAAAAGGCAACATTTGAAAATTAAATGACGCTGAAAAGATCACAGATTTTTTTAATTTTCTTTGATGAGGTGCTGATGTTGTAAAACCGTAAGAAAAATCGTGAAGTCCTCTTATCCAAAGCTGCGGCTTGAATACTTTTTTGTGAATTGGATTGTAAAAAGAATAGATACAAGTATAAAAATTCATTGATGTCTGTCGTCGTAGGCAAGAGAAGAAAAGATAGGAGGACTTTTTTTCGTGAAAGAAGAAAAAAACCGCGAGAAATGTGGGTAGGTATATATGTGTTTGTCGGAAGCCTTCATCATTAGTACACGGCTGGCCACTTGAGGTTGATTAATGAAAGCCGAAAAACTCTTTACCATCACCTCCTCCACCTTTTTAGGAAGACGATGCCCCCGCTGTTCCTCCTTCCTTAAAACCATACATACTATCCCAATCCGAGTATGAGTGATGTTGTGCGGAGAACAAATAATGAAGAAGGTGAGCAAGAAAAAAAAGAAAGGAAACCACCTTCACTAACCAACATCGTCAGTAGTACAGTCTCAAAAGCCCATAATAAAGACTATGGGGTCGACATAAGAACAAAAAAAGAGAGTAAAAGGTGAAAACTTATTCAACGTTTTCTTTCCGTTTTTTACACCCTCTTCACAAAAATGCGAACTGATTTATGTTCAGTGAATGTGGAAATGAAAACGTAATGAGAAGCTGCAAATGGGAAATCTCAAATTATATCCGTCAAGAGGGTTCCAACTACTACAGCTCCTACTTCATCATTTCTTCGCATCTCTTATAATTTTTCAGTAGGAATAATATGTATTTCTTCCATGTAGCAAACTTACAACTTGTTTTTTCTCACTTTCTTTATTTCTCTCTTTTCTTCGTCTCGCAGGGCACACGCTCTCGTCATTGACAGGGAAGAATGAAAAAGGAAAAAATAATATGGAAAGGCTGATGTTGGAAGAGAAAAGAAGAGTGAGCAGCATTTTTTTGTAATAATGATGATGAGGACGGTGATAATATTTTCTCCGATTCAACCAGAAAACCAACGGTGGTGTAAAAGTTGTGTAGCAACCATAACCAACACCCTTCCATTTTCAAGTGTCATCTTGAGAATTTTCAAGATTTTCACTAGGACTAACAAAACCACTACAACGAATAGTTTTTGGTTGCGTAAAAGTGAACAAAAATCTATCTTGTCTCCAGTAGTCCTAGAGAATCTCCTCCTATCTTTTATTTTAGTTTTTCCTTATGAAAAAAAAGTGTGAAAAGAGAAGGTTATAACAGTCGGATTGTACAGTTATAATTGCATTCTTTCCATTTTACTAGCTTCGGTTCAGTCACTCTCTCTCTCTTCTATTCAGTTTGCTCTCATTTTCTTCCTTTGTTTCCCTTTTCACCTCATTCGAACACAGCCCATTTTTCTGCATGATTTTACTAAAACAATAGAAAAGGGGGAGACAGAACGTGAGTTTAGCGCTTTGTGGAAAATTGCAGCAATAGAGATTATTATTGCTCCTATTCTACTCATTCTAGGGCTATTAACAGGATCTCTTGATGATGGTCGTGGTGATGATGACGTCTGACTCCTTTCTCTGAAGCCCTTTCAATGTTCTGATGCACAGTTAGCGTTATTATTACTGCTATTAATTAAAATAGAAAGTGACAAACGCTGCTCAACCATTTTTTTTTCGGGGAAACAGAGCGTTGTTACATTGAATAGCTTCGAATTCGTCATTTTCAAAATGTAGGACAAAAGGCAAAAATTCACATAACTTACACTTCACTCCGACCATGACAGTTGAATTTTAATTTTACGAAAAAGTCACAATGAATCTAAACGATCATAGTATAATTATCGGATCATGTCACACCCGTAATTATTCTATTTTTGCCAACAAAATATCTTTAAGTTTTGTAATAAATTCATCCCCAATGCTTAACTTTTTTTTCTCCATTTCTAATGTGTACTAATATTCGGGTTAAATCTTTTCTTTTCGGTACAGAAGGATCAGAAACCGGATTTTGGAATGGGAGGATTGGGGAAAAGAAACGTCAGTGATTTTTCATAACCCCATAAATTAGTCGGCATTACAGTTTTCAAGCATAAAAAATACATTTGGAATCAGGTGAAGAATAAATGCTAATGTAATTAAAACGCTCAATGAATGATAGTATGGCATCCTAATTTATGCATGAAATTCCCCTTTTGAATGCGAATTATGTACCTATAGAATGGAGTCATTTGGAAGTTAAGCTAATTTCAATTTAAAGTAAACAAAACCATGAAGGGGGCAAAGCAAAAGTTGTTCTTGCATCTATCCACCCAGAGTAGTAGTTTAAATCGATATTAGTCAACAATAGTGAAGAATCTTCGTTTTTATGATACCCCAGGATGAAATGCTTTCTCATTTTATTCTCGTTTGCAGTTTGCGTTAGTATAAGGGCCTCCATCTCATCCTCCAGAACTCCAGAATCCATTCTATTTGCCGCACTCGCACTACTCAACTCACTACTTTCCGCGCGCAGTGGACGACATGCCATGAAAATGGCAGGCAAAGTGATCCGAAAAGCTTAAAATGAGATAGATGGATAAAAGGAGGAAGTATTGTTGAAAAGTTTGGTTTTCCTAATTTTGAATAACATACATAGGTAATTTTACGCAGGGCAGGCCAGGCATAATGGTGAATGGCATGCATGCTTAATATGAAATGGTAGTTACATTAACGTTCTCGCGTGTATCTGTTATTCTCATCTGAGGAGCGTTACCATCACCAAAGGCAATGAAATTCATTGCAAAATAGGAGAAAGGAAAAGTGTTATGGACGATGAAAAAGGGAGAAGCTAGCAGGTTTACACAATTCCCTGAAATGTCATTAAATTTCCATAATATTAAAATATTGTCACTTCAGATAAAGTACAACGTAGCGCTCTTAATCTTTGTCTAATGTAAACACATCTAAATCCCAACTGGATGCTGCACGTCAACGAGGGTATTTTATTTCGCCAGTTTCATTGCCTCACTCTTCTTTCGCTGCCTTCGGATTTTCTACCTCTTATGCATCCGCTGGTGAAACGTAAACGTACAAAAGAGAAAGAAGAAGAAGAAGAGAGAAAAAAAAAACATATTTGCTGTGTGACTCGCAATCATGCTAAAAACGCCCTTACCAATGCAATCTACCTACGCGTAAGTAACTTAAGTTGTTTGTATTCACAGGAATCTGTCTACTGGAAAATAAATTCGACAAGATTCTACGCAAACACTTTAGATATTAGCCAACCGAAAGCGGTGGTGCGATGTGAGGACGACAGCGACAGTGACTCCACATTCCACTTATTTCTGAATTTCTGGCCTCTTTAAACTGCTCAATCTTTGTGTTGCTATATCGCTTCGGGAAATGTTTCACAAAAAAATCACTTCCACCTTAAGCCATGTTCGGAGGCATCTTCTATTCTCGAAATATTAATCGAGCGTTTTACTATGCAAACAAAATCGGAGCACTTTAAATGCGATAATATTTCTTTCCTGTCTCTTTACGTTGGAAAATCGAAAAATATAATGCATGAAGAGTAGGAGCAAAGGTGTTAAAACCGCAGTATTAAATATTAAAATTTATTCACTCCATAGATTGTCGCAAACGTTTATTTGTACACACATGCCAACGCTAAAAATATGTTTGAAAGGATCTACATACATACCATTATTTACAAATTCAAATAAATCTATTTGGCTTTTAAAAGGCCCGTCTAGTAGATTTATAAATTTTTCACAATTATGAAATTATTTGCATCAGTTTTTGGTGTGTCAATAATTCAAATGGATAATTTAAATTTATTGAAGAAAAAAATCATATCCAGTATGTCCATTTCACTTTGGTTAGACCAGTAGTGTTGACTTTCATTTATTTGTTAAGATGGTCAAACGCTATTTAGCTATTTTTAGAAAGAAATGATTGGGGCGAACTTTCGGGGATCCGGGCGAACTTGAAAATTTGGTCGCCGTTTTCCCTAGCTCCGGGAAATGGGCGAACATTCGCCCCTGTCT
>JAHZMX010005595.1:0-10020 GCA_027743895.1 Seira musarum
ATATATATATATATATATATATATATATATATATATATATATATATATATATGTGCATCTTTTCCACGAGGGCGTTTCAGTAAATGATTTCACCATGAAGCAAAATATACTTTACTACGAAAAAAATAAATTTGCGCGTATGCAATATTACTCTGTTCCTGCGTTTCACGGTCTCATTTTTCAGCGGCAATTACTGGCTTCGTTGCAATACATACTCATCACGCAGCATCACGCTAACCACAACCTACAATATGTTGCCGCCAAAATACCCTATTTGTTGTTGGTGGAACCGAAATGAGTTTGCTCGCAATTTTCGCTTAATTAGGTCAACTTCTTCAAACCAATCATTATCGGGAAATGGAAACTATCAGTTTCATATTTTTCGCATATGGCAAGCGCAGTAGTTTTTTATTCATTTTGCCAATTTCAAACGAAATGGAAGGTGATGGTGATATTGAGTAATTGGATATGGTTTCAAGGTCCATCCACGCACCGGAATCATAGCTTCCGCTTTGTCTTATGCAAAACTTACAGCTTTGTTTCGGGAGAACTTATGAATTCCTGTAACATACTACTCAAACTAGTTTCCTATTTACAATGTAAGTATACACGTACTACGTATATTACAGTTCAAGAAGATTGAACAAATAAAAGCGCAGCGTCGACCACTCAAATGAAAACGCCGTTTGCTCACGAATACTAGCCTATGTCTTCTCACGATCAGTAGCTGTGCATGCACCACTTCTGAAAATAGCTATACAGCCGGCGGCGGGCAACATTGGCTCACCATTTTTTCATCTGCCTGCTTTCTGAATATAAAATACATCTACCATCTACCTGCAAGTGAATATGATTACGATTATATATTCAAAAATTCAATTATGAAAGAAGTTGACAATGAAATACAGACTTCAGAGAGGTCCATGTTATAAAGAACTCTATGCAACTCAGTCTTTTTCTCTGGTTAGTTTTAAAACCCTTTGAGAACGTGTGTTTGGTAACTCATGAAGACGGAGGGGCTTTCTAAAAATCTAACGTGACCAAAGATAGATACCAGCTGGCATTTTTACTGAAAATTCGAGCAGATGGAATGATCATGTGAAATCGAAAGGGTATATATATTATATTTTGTCTTAGCTCTGGGAATACTTATATACTACATTGCATTACACATTCATCGTTAAGTATACAAAAAATCTAATGTAGATAAATGCAGGTAGAAAACTAAAGTATATATAAGTACCTGGGTACCTGTATGTAATTTAAGTGCCACCGTCACTCGTTAACCAACTGTCGTAAAGCGATCTAAAAATGAATGGTACGTTCTGGATCGAATTTTATGATGCTTACTTACTCAATCCTTTTGAATATTTCGTACTAGAAATCGCGTATTAAACTGGCCTTTAAATACCAAAATCATGCCTTTAAATGGTTTCTTAAAAAAAAGTATTCAATGCAGTTGCCAAGAAACTCACAATTACTCTTAATCGTATACTAATTCTTTCGATAAACTAAAAAAAATATACACACTATCGCAAATTCAGAAGACAAAAAAATCTTTGCGGCAGATGTGAATAATTTTTTCCCAGTTCAAAATTTTCCATGTATCTTTGTTTAAGTACAAATAAATTAACCTGCGTATTATCTGTATGTCCTTATTATATTGCCTGATGGTGAGTATTGCAATTCAATTAATGCGTTTCATGGGAGAAAGACAGGTGCAAGTGCAGTTTCGAGTAGGTAATCTAGTAATCTCTTTCCGACTTTGTTCCTACCACTGCATTACAAGAAAGACAAATTATATTTGGTTTATTTGGCTATGTAGCTAAATTTAAAAAGTACTCCAGGTACTATAATGTACATTTTTTTGCAGGAATAACAAGTAACTTGTGTCACCGACAGTAAATACATAAGGGCATTACATGGCGTGATGACCACATGTTTCACAATACGAAAATTTCCTCAGCGTGCCTAACGCGTAACTTTTTTTGAAAGCATTATTTCCAACGAATCCTAAAACTTGATTGACGCGGGATTGTACCTCCTTCTCAAAATCATATTAATCATCAACAACACTATTAAGCAGGTGTTCTGCCAAAACAATATACATATACATACGACCAGCCACCACCGTAATCAGTATAATCATGCGACTATTTCAGATTCATTCTGATATCTATCATTCATAAAGGAAATGGAAAGGGGCTACTGAAGAAACTCTCAATTTTAAAACAGGAAATTAGAGATTGTATCATCGAGCAATATGTCAACGGATCCAAATCATGCATTCACTGCGAGTTTCCGTTCATTTTGTTAAACTAATATTAATTTGTCATTGACTCTTTGTCCATTTGACAATTAAAAAAAGGCGAAGAAACAAAATTATACGAATCTCAAAACTCGAATTAAATTTGAATTCCGTCCTTCTGATGTTATAGTTTCTATTCAATTTATTGTGGGTGGAAGAAGTACAGCCCATCCGGGAGATATTCGTCTTAAAATGAACCTGAACGTAACAATTAATATAATTGTTTGAAGTAATTAATTTTAAAGAATATTTGAAAGAAGGCGTGCAATCAAATGCAAAAATTGAGTCCATATGAATTAGCAGCTGATTTGGAAAAAGTATCTCATTTCATCTGTCCAAAGCCAAAGAGGTCATCATCATCATCATATTGGCACCGTTACTCTTGCCACCACCACTTCATAGAGTGGAATAACATGACTCCACTTCAACTAAGTATGCTTCTCGTTATCACAACTATGACATATGCAGAATAAACTGGATCGTAAACTTATTTGCAGAGTCTGTCCGGATAATCACCTTTGACAATTTCAAGTGTTTTTCGTCTCTGTTGACTAGTTCTTTGTTGGTCGAATTTATTTAATTAGTTCACATCATCACTTGAGAACCTCAACCTCCTCATTTCTTTTTTGATCGACCATCAGCAACGCTTTCATCCAGCGAGTGGACGAACCTAGCATTTAAGCGTTTTTGTCAGGAGAAGAGAAGGTGACACTCAACGACTCGACTCAACCTCTTTTTCCACTTAATTCTGAGAATCGTGAATTATGCATAAGATTTTAGGTAATCTCTAATCTCAAATCGCTTTTGAACTTTGTTGAACTCTTGTCTCTGGAAAGGACGAATGAACTGTACGTAAATGCTGATAAAAACCTTAAGCATATTTTATGCAGTTTTTGACAATTTTTAACCCCCACTTTATATTTGATAGCCACTGCCCAACACTCTTCATTATCATATCAGTTAACCCGTTAAATTAACACAGAGAGGACTAGTATAAAACTATATATGTATGCCTATGCCTATATCACTTTATTCTCTTTCTCTGAATATGTATTGAATTATAAATTATAATTATATTATAACATTATAGACAAAGTGACAATTATGCATAATAGCAACGATCATAATCAAAATGATCTGCTCATTTATATTTTTATGGAGCTTACTTTAAGTTGCACATGCTCTAAATTAGCAAATGATTATGTGATTAATTGCATCAATCAGGGCATGACATGATACAATATATGATATCTGACTGGAACGGCAAACATTAAGAACGCCAGATGAGGTTGGCATACTAAAGTGCTCCCGGCTTGTTGTGATGATCATGCACAAAACCATTGCAATTTTTATTTGGATAGCACTGCATCATTCCATTTTCACATTGAATGCAATTGAAATGATAAAAGAGTAATCACCCCGATGCGATCTGCGATCCATCCAATAGTCATGCTACGTAAGTATATTTTATCTACATTATTTTCAGTAGGGATTAGGGTGTAATAAATGGAAATCATGAATATCATGATACGAAGAGAAGGATAAATTCATTTTTTTAGACTGACCTGGCCACACTCAATAAAAAATGCCGGTGAAGCAGTTTTCCAGTCCAGACATCAAAATTATGTATAATCTGTTTTTTTTTTTTTTTTTTTTTTTTTTTGCTGAATTTGCAACTTTGTATTTTTATTGATAAACAATTAAACACTTTGTTATTTATTCCATACCAGTTCATTTCAGTTCAGACCCAGACAGACGGATGCACATAATTCCATTTCATGAGCAGTGGAATTTTTTTTTGCAAAACTCTGCGTCTTTCAAAGATAAGACCTACATATAGTTGAACTACAAAATGCATAACCTTTTTTGTAAACTTCGTCTGTTGTCTGCAAACATAACACCGCACTTTTATTTAGAAGCTCACAGACTATGACGGAGTCTCCCAACTCGAATTAACTGTAAATCAATCATTCATTTTCATTAGTCATTTTATGCAAAGATGTGGTGATTATTTGAAATGTGACGATGATGTTCTGGTTGATGAAAGTGGTGTGTGGTGGTTACACGATGATGACGATGACCGATGAATACATTATTCTTGTGCAACATCTTTGCCTGCCTGTTGCTAGCAAACAAGTGGTGTGTGAACTCCCCGTTTATGTTAGATGTACTTTGTAGCGCAGCAACCCTATTTTTTGCAGACAGATGAAACGATACGTTTTTTAAACTCAACATTACCCAATATATGATTTCCTTTGGTATTATAAAGGTGACCCATGATCATCAATTTAACATCTCTACTACCAATGTTGTTCTTATATAAAGTAAAGAAGTGTGCGATTGTGTCGCCCACAAAAAACGTCGCTAATCAACATGATTATCCTTTGTTTGTGCTAGGGCAAGTCAACAAACTTTACCAAAGTTTTATCATCGTCGTCGACATCCCCAGTACTATCTAGTTAGTCTAGTATATACATGTAATACCAAAGACAAGAAGAGATCAGCATTCGAAAAAGCTACATCGACGGTAAAACATTAAGTTCCAAAAATGGACAGGAAGATAACAGATATTATTACAGATTACAGCACATATATCTCTCGTCAGACTTTGTTCAGACTCATCTTGAGCAATATACTGTAGGACACAAAAAAACGAAAATAAAATACCAATTAAGAGTATTTTTGTAGGAAAGTCCCGACTTGTACGTTTTCAACAATTATGCATCAGACTGAATTATATCTTTACTAATCTTTGACGATATTTTAATTATGTGTAATCGTAATTCAATAAATATGCTTAAGAAAACGGTAGTGTTGGTGGTCGTACCGCCGTCGCATGGTCGCGGTCTGCTTAGATCTGCGGTGAAATCATGGCCATCATATTTTTCTACAACATTTTCCTCGTTCCATTATTATCTATCTAAATACAATGTCGGCTAATGGGCCAAGATCACAAACGCTTCTTAGAAAAAAGATCACGCGCCGGTCATGGACTGGACATATAGCAAGATTTAAATAGTTATTAATACTTTACAAAATTCAACTTGATAAAATGTTTACTAAAAAAAATTTCGTTGCGCTAGCAAGCAGTATTCATGTTTCGTTTCCATCATTAACTTGAAAATATGATGAACGAGACGAAGTGATGAGCGTTTTTGCTCACTGAAGAATCAAGAGAGACATGAACGAAAGCTGTATTCAATTGAAAAGTTGTCCTCGTTTCAAGAACACAACTGCCTTTTTTCCTTGTGGATTATGGTTAGGTTGGTATGTACGTATTTGAAGACAATACCTACGCATAAAAACTAAAAACACGTCAATTCCAACTGTAGGTTCACATAATTTATTTGTAAGTTTGTATGTACAGTGGAAAAATAGTTGATATGATTGACACTGACGTTCGTAATTATACCATGTCAACTAGATCTCAGTGTAGCCTTTACGAAAAGAAAGAAAAAACATGCTACCAGAATGGTCATTTTTGCAGTTGCAACTGGCAACACAGTTACCACGTTAATATTTAATATATTTTTCCTGATTAGAATTATAAATGGAAATTTAATCAATTCAATCCAAATTGCATGAACAACATTTCAATTGCTATAATTAATGATTTCTATGAACACTAAATGGACTTCAAAATAAATTTAAAAAATCCAGTAAATGCTAAAGTAAAAGGTGTTTGTTCCAGAGAACAAACAGAAATAGCAAAAAAAATCATACTAACAGCAAAACTGCAACTGTGTCATGCCAATTGTCAAGTATTATTATATGCTAAGGCCATACAGTTATCGTTACACATTTTGCAATAAAAATCCACCTATTCAATCGTAGCCCGGGCTCAGTGTTCACTCCATGCTGTTCATTTTGACTCCACTACTCATATTTTGTTTCATTTTAATGGCAGGACAACACGAATGACGAGTAGGTAACAATATGATGCATTGACTTGGAGGAAACTTGTCATTACATTCCTTGATAAGGCAATTGCTAGCAATAATAATAATGAATGAGTAAGCACGTTACTCACGTATCCCGTATTTCGCCGGCGAAAACAATTTGCAATAAAATGAACATGTGGTGTGCCGGCATAAAAAAATTCATGTAGCCTCGCTCAGTTTTGCAACTTTACACCTACATACATCCTGAATTTTCAATGTTTGGATTGAGGTACAAGCGTTACGACAAAAAAAAAAGTTTTCTCTTTTTGACATATGTACATACATAAAAATTTAAAAACTCTTTGTCATCATTATAATATCATGCTAGGTTAGCATTGCTACCTTACGACAATGTAGGAGAATACAATTCACTGCATGGCAACATTTTAGAGGAGTAAAAGTACAGTAAAATTGTAAACCAAACAACGAAACCAACCAGTAAAAGCTTTCTATTTTCCAAGAAATATAATTTGTGTCAACATCACCCAGTGACTCATTCTATTCTATACCTCTCCTCGCACTCATTCTTCCCTTTCCATTCATCGTCATTATTAGAATGAACCACCAGTAGCCGATTCTAGATAATGATACATGCATGCCCATCTACGCCATGCCGCAAAAAAAGCTAATCGCGAACAGAGGACAGAAACTAGCAAACATGCAATGAACTAACCAAGAATAGGCTTTATTTTTTTTTCTTTTTGCACCATCTCGTGCTAACAAAGATTTGGATGAAATATGTGATGTGATGCGATATGATAAAGCGAATACCAAAGCTATACGCACTTCTCACAATTTTCATTTCGTGCCAAACACACTAAAATAACGTTAACTCGTAGCTGCAAAAAATGCGAAAAACGTTTTTATCACAACTACAACAACAGCAGAGTCCCGGCGCTGAGACCATATTTGTCTTGCATCACATACTTAACTATATAACTAGGTATGCATGTAGAGCTGAGCTAAGAATTCAACGCAATGAATTGTTTTCTTGAAATTTCTTTTGCAGGCAACAGATGATTGCTTAGAACGTTATTAAGTTTCGTTCCAAGCAAGCTTAATCAAACTCACAGCAACATATCAAAGATGATACCATAACGTAGAATCCATTTGTACGAAAAATCGAGGTCAGTTATTCGTTTCGGCTTGTAAAAAAAATCGTAGAAGCAGAAGCAACACAACACCATCATGATTAGGATCATGGGGCAAATCGATAGTTGGTAACTTGGGAAGTTGTGTTATTGTTAAGTGATGCCATACAAAAAAACGTTTCCTACCTGCCTGCGCATATAATTGCTTGCATATGTTTGTAGCATGAAACGGTGACATAGAGAACAAAAATTTCCTGCCTCAATGAAAGTCTCTAACAACTCTATTTCTCTATTGAAATACTTGCGACGCGTTTTTATTTTCTCTAGAGAATTTCAAAATTTGGACTTTCAACTTCGTTTTCTTAAAAAGAACACCAAAAATGGTATATTTATCGGAAGGAAGGATTTGCCAGACGTTACACACGTTTTTCGGAGAATGTGTATTTATCAAAAGCGGTTAATAGTACAGCGTAGAAAATTCATAGTATACCACTAACAATAATACAGACAAAATAAGTGCTACACACGTCATATTAAATGCATAACCATAACCGATTGTCCGTGTCTATAACTACTTATATAACAAGAAGAGTAAAAGTTTCTCGAGAAAAAGTGCATTTAACGAAATGCAATGCATATTACGAAAGAAGCTATTTCTTTCTGCTTTGCGTTGGTTTGGTTTGGTGATGTGAATGTAGAGGATAACATGTTGCTAGTTATCGTGTAGGAATCTTTGATTCGAATATGTAACGTAAAAACCTAGGCCGTGTCCGCTTCTTCCCGAATACAGCAATAGCAATATCATCATCATCATCCTTATTCCAGATGTTTGTCTTCAAGTACATATTATATTGCCTACTCATTTGAAAAAAAGGTTGTAAGAAAAATACGAAAACGACGTACCATGTAACTTACAGAGACGAGTAGACGAGGCCGATAAGTAGACTCAAAAACGGATCGAGAAACGACCCTATTTCTTAGAAGCTATTTTCTACATAACTTCACTTCAAAGGAAATGAATCCCAACCGTACTTACATGAAATTCAATAGAGTTGAAAAGAGAAAAAAGATTGGATGGATATAAAGAAGAGGAGGAGGTTGAATAAAAGGAGAGAGCAGTTGTTCGAAGAAAAGGTTGATGTATCATTGAATAAACTTCTTCAAGAAGATGCATTCAAGCAAGATTCTGCCGAAGAAGCAAAAAGAACAAAAAATCAAATCACAAAGCAATACATATCCTCAACTGGAAGACTGGCTCTAGGCGAAGGCAAAAAGCAGCTGCAACGAACGAACTATTTTTTTACTGAAACGAAATGCATTTTTACATTTTGTTGCATGCAACCTGGAGGTGTTGTATAATATCATGAAGGTGCGATTTCGATGTAGGTTGAGTCGAGTCCGAGTCATGTAGTTCAAGTTAAAGTCCATGTAGTGACAAAACATGAGTGTTCCTAAGTAGTCACAAAATATATTTAAATAAAAGATTGAATACCCATTGCCTTAGCCTCGCGATCTCGCTCCGTGCTCGGAGGAGTGCTAGGGGCCGTTGGGGTTGTTGGTGGTACGTTGATGTCTCTCATTCCGACTGTTTATTTTCTGAAAACCGGCACAATGTGCTCGCCACGGTCAATATAAAACAATTGTCAAAAGCTTTTAAACTGATTTCGTCTCAACTCCAAAACTGGAACTGACACTGCTCACGTAAACTTGAATAGTTAGGTATATTGGAGGTCACAGTACTAGCACGCAAATTCAACGAATTCGACATAAATAACCCTTTGATGAATTCGGAACAATGTGTCAGGTCAACTTTCCTTTAATGTTGAAAAAGGGAAAAGAAATTGTTAAAACACAAATGCCCTATTGAACAATGAATTCAATACTCTTATTCAGTTTTGAGACAATCCAAATAGATATTTCTGCAATATCTGCAAGCCTACTGGCAATAAAATTACACTGAACCAAGTTTGCTTTTCTTTCCAATCAATGCAAATGCAATGAATAGTAAAACTTTCTGTTTTCGATCAGAAGCGGTATAATATGTATTTTTTTTCAATGCGATGGGAGATGATAATAATAATGATTTTATGACGAGCGCGTGAATACACCCTCCTTGCTCACCCTCTGATGCCGAAAAGCAAACTGAGCAGTTGGTGCCTTCTTCTTCCCTCTCTCTCCTCTCTCACCATCCAAGTTGTTTTTAGCTTTATTTTGGTCGCTCCTCTTCTCCAAACAGAACCAATTCACTTACTCAACTTTTTTTCTGTATTGCTTTGCTTGCATAAAAACAGAGACAACAGCAGCGAGCGAGCAAGTCGAATAGAAGAACGCACCATGAGAGAGAAAATGCATGTATCATATCATGTACACTGTTGTTGTATATGACTATATATATGAAGACGACGACGACGCGACGACGGTTCTTCAGAAGAACTCACAATCAATTCAATAATATGCCTAGACAGCAGCGCCATGACTAGCAGGCAACGAAAATAAAACAAGCATGCATTTTTTCTCCGTGCCTTGCTTTCAACTCTTCCAAATGCACACTCGTAAGCACTATTATTACGTAGCTGAGCGTAGCTAAGCGAGTATTGAGATTGCCGTGACCGTCTGTCCGTCTGTCCGTCTGTCCGTCTGTCCGTCTGTCCGTCCGATGGATAACTCTCGAAAGAGGTCA
>JAHZMX010005596.1:0-18468 GCA_027743895.1 Seira musarum
GCAGGCTCAGCAAAGGCCGGTGGCTTAACTTAAGTGATCTTACGAGAACTGTTAAGCTCGTACCAAGCTGGCTAGCTTTAGATTAGAGTTAGGGGATAAAACCATCTGTAATAAATCGAGTATATGAATGAAAAACCTCAGCGCGCATGCGTGGAAGTCAAAGTTTAATTTTCCTGCTGTCAAATTGTCAAAGATTTCTTGATCCTCGTTGCGTACCAGTCAAAGTTTGATTTTCTCGCGTTTGCTTCTCCGCCGTCGCCAGTCACCGGGTATTGGGCATGACAATGGCTGGGCACTTGACTGATATGAATTCATTGGATTGGATTAGTCTATTGAATTGATGCTCTAATTGGAGCAAAGTACATTGTTACTAAAACTTTGTTTCTCCCCCGTTCGTTTCGTGGTTCAATATTGGTATAAGGAATGTATGAGATACGAGGCGGTGCCAGTAAAATGATATTATTAGGAGTGCATGCAAACGGCAAAAAATACCACATTTCTGTCACCATAAACTTCGAGTTTTATTGCCATGAAATCATGGGGAGATGATTGGGATAGCCAACAAAATGAGCAAATATCGCATCAGAGTGCCAGTGCCCTACATGTTTACATCTTGTGGAAGTGGAAATATATTGTCTATATAAAAAAAGAGTAATTTTTGTTATAAATCTACTCTACTTCATCCTTTGTATTATGGAGTGTCAGGTTTTCCGATTGTGTGTGGTGTGGTACAAGAAAGCACGGCATTTTTACTGCAGCTCCCCATGCAGTGATGGTGATGATGATGTAAAGTTTTTTTTCTTTCCATTTTCATGAGTGTGTGGACTCTTTGGTGTCGTAGAAAAATGAAAATTGTAGGGGAAGTCGGAAGAGATTCGGTTTTCATTTCGCTACCCTTCGATGGAAGAACACATTCAAGCTATGGAGGAAGCAAGAGACGTCACTTGCACTTGTTTTAAAAGCACATTTTTTTCCTGTGATGCATTCATGTGACGACGGTGAGAAAAGGCCAAAGTATAAGTTTAAGTAGTCTGCATAGTTGCTCTTGCTCTTCCTGCTTTCTTGTGTAAAGGAAGAATAAAAAAACTGGAGGAGGGCGAACGTAAACCACACCAAACAAGCCATAAAAAGAGGGGATCGATTAGGGAACAGCTGTAAAAAAAGAAGGATGAGTATGAGTTACATATTAATTTCAACGATCTGCTAAAATAATATTTTGAAAAGACTTTCACTATTTCAATGAAAGAAATTGCGAAATATTGGAAGTGAAAGTGGATGTCAAGAACTGATGCAATATGCAATGCCATGCCCCATTCATGAAGGAAAATGGAAGATTTCAATCCACATTGACTCGCATGACTTCATTTTCACTCCTTCGTCGTGTACGTAAAAGCTGAGGCAATAAGTAAAGTCATGTGCCAACACCAGCACCAACTGAAAATCGATTTTTTCATTAGCAAAAGAGCAAAAGACTTGCAAAAAATGATGCAATTTTTAGGACTTCCCAATTGTGAAAAATGGGCAGTAGGCCTTCTGAATTCATTTAAAAAATGCAATAAAATTGCATTGGTGCAAACAAGAATTTAACGTTTTCGTGATGTGATGTGATGATAAATCAGATCAGGAAGCTTTGAACTTTTGAACTGTACTCTCGTTTTGAATAAGTAATAATATCCTTATCTTCATTCGACTTTTTATCAATGAAATCGATATCATCAATATATAGTCATGAATTGAAATTGAATTTAGACTTTGGATTAAATTTGGATATGATTCCAAAAGTGGAAATCAAAGTGAATAGAATACTAATATTGCATGAATGTTATCATGTTAAATATTTTAGGAAAGGATTTATAATTCAGACTTGTCCCCCAAATGGAGAAAACCTTTAATGAATGTAATCTACAAAAATATGTGTGGAGAAGAGATGAAAATAAGTATTAAATGTATTTTGGACTTTGAACATTTCATGATTAAGTCTTTTTTTCTCTGGCAAACAAAAAGATTAGAGATTTCATTTTTTTCAAAGGTTTATAAAAGTTGCTTAAGTAAATGTGATAGGGTTTGAATATGGAAGCACATGGTTTATGAAGGCCTTTCCTAACCTGTTTTTGTTTTCCATCTCAATCTCATGACAAGCTCATGATATGACAGGATAAACAAATGATAAGCCGTAATGAACAAAGGTATTTTTTAAAGTTAAAAACATAATGCGTACTTGCTAAAATTCCGATCGATTTTGATTTATTGATTTTAATTACCATAAATAAATGAAACATTGTAATTTTTGTAGTCCGAACCTCTTACCTCTTACGTTTGTTTTCATGGTCATGGATTGTCTCCTCTATCTACGTATGTTTATAAATATTGAAAGATGCACTTTTGGAATTTGGACCGAAAAAAAATGTACATTTAATCACGCGAGAAATGCCGATGATGGTCGTGTGACTCTTTTATCATCATTACTCCTCAAGCAAGACGGGACAAAATGAGAGGCGTGTATTACCCGCCTTTTATAATTGTTACTGGCATATCAAATTAAATATTTTCTACGTATGTACTATATTCATGTTTCTTTGAAAAAACTGGTTATGTCTGGAGCGCAAATGTTGCTTACAATTTAATTAATAGTAATTGCGCCACTGGAACCAATAAAATGTGCATCATGTTCGATGAGATATCTTTTAATTTTATTTATGATTCATGACTTCAGGGTCAAAAGTAATTACCTAAGTACTTCATTGGGTTGATGTTGAGAGTATTGATGTACGTGTAAACGTTGTTTTGACCATTCAATAGTTTTCTAGCTCCTTTATAACGACTCG
The DNA here is from genome assembly GCA_027743895.1 of Seira musarum. Lineage (NCBI taxonomy): Eukaryota > Metazoa > Arthropoda > Collembola > Entomobryomorpha > Entomobryidae > Seira > Seira musarum. The sequence goes on from JAHZMX010005596.1 coordinate 2,826, forward strand.
CAACTAACAAATGCTAAAGTTATCGAATTAAATATTCATCTCAACTACCTGCTTCGCAATTCATTTGAGATTCCCTTTTGTTTTGTAGACACGTATGCAAATCATCTTTTGCAAGTGCAATAGCAAATGAGAGGGGTACAGGGCAGGGTACAGACAGATTACCTAATGCTGCAGTGTTCCTCATGAAGATGCCTTGGCATGCGCGGAAAAGCGACCTTGATGACATGACATAGGCGAGTTCAACATTTGTCAAAATCATCGATGAAGAATTTATTGAAGACTAAATTTTGACAGTGCAAAAAATATGGCATATCTCAAAGATTCCTCAGCAATCTAATAGAAGCTATGCCATTAGCTCATGTACTTGTGCAACTCTCATGTTTATTGTTGAACAAAAAAAATATTGATTCATTCAGTTTAAAATTTGATTGTTTTTATTCATTATAATTTTCGTCGACTTACAATATTTCTGAAGATGTGCCATTAAAGTATGGAGTTGTAACTAAAATTAAAGGTATATTACCTTACATAAAAAGTAAAACAATTGATTTTTTACCGTATGTATTTTATTATATTTGTTCGATACGTCACGTCACGTCACATACAACTAACGACATCCTTCTGGAGACGATTGTTCACACAAGAAAATTAAAAATCATAAAGAAAAATTACAAAATGTACATTTTCTACAACCTACATCTTTGCTTCATTATTTCATAGTAGTTTCGTAATTTGCACACAAGCATTTGTATAATTAATATTATAATCAGAAAATCGTAAAATTACAAACAACTACTAAACTGAATTTGTATATGTATTTCATTATTGATCATCGTCATTAATACACTTTAATAGCTGCAATAAATATTCTGGAAAAATTCTTGCAATTTAATATTTACTTAAAATGCGAAGCTGCTTGAAAATTCGTTCAAAGAAGAAGTAATAACAATTGTATACAATCAATGTAACATAACGTAATTAACGAATTCAAAAGAAAAAAATCATTAAAAGTCTAAGCATAAAAACGATTTGATTAAGTGTTGATCATTATAATCTCTATGTCTGAATGATTATAACTGTATAGTGTCTTCATAATCTTGGATGTTAGCAGGTCAATATGGCAATGCTACGCTCCTTTCATTTTGATCATCTTTTAAGTTTCATTAAGTACGAAATTGTTCATAATCAATCAGTCACTCTACAACACAAGTTATACTAGAAAATAGTATGCGTCTTTCGTTCATGAAAGGCTCAGAATCTAGTTGATTAAATGAAATGTCACGCTCCTTTTCATACAAGTCCTTAAGTGAATACAGTTACAATTACAATCGCAATACAAATTACATAGTAATCGACAATTATCTTTTAGAAACAACAGGAAACCATCTCAGGTTTACTCGGAATGATAATACCGGCAGAAAAAGTTAAGGCCAAAGGTACATTTACCACTTTAAAGAATTTTAAAAGATCTAAACAAAATTCTGGAAGAAATCGATATACCTTTAATGTATTTTATTATTATCTTGTTAGGTTCTACATTCTTAACCTAAAACATTGCTTCTTTTAGTACGGCCAGTCAATCATTGCTTTAAAAAAAGTCTTCTTCACAGTAAGACACTCTGTCAAGAACAAGTTTCGAATCACAAAAAATCTTTATTCGTCATTCCATTACGCTAATTAATTCATATGTGTTTTTATCTTTCATCATCATTATTGCATTTAATCATCCGGAGAGGTTAGGTTTGGATTTACTAAAAATTCAAAGATTTGATCGATCAGGAACACTTCACCCTTATTTATTAAGTACCTATCCTGTTTCATGATATGATCATTCTCATTTTAGCAGAATAAATTGGACAATTTATACACTCGATAATTATTTTTCTTTCGATCCATCTGACCTTCTTCGATTAAGTCATGGAGGAAGTATACACAAAATTCCCTAAGAAAAATTGGATTGCGATTAGGTTCTTTCGGAAGAAGTGAAGGGGTTTCAAGTGAAGTTTGCAGGCGCTCCATTCATATTAATGTACACAGTTTTTTAAGCGGGAGAACTGGACCTCTTTGTACCTCAAATTTAACATCAGTCAACAAATATACATTCATTAGTGTACTTGTACATCAATAAAATATTTAACGGGAAATTACACGCTTTTTGGATTAATCTATATCGATACATGACATGCGTAATACTTTTTTGGCCATTTTAAAAGAAGGCACACTGAACTAATAAATTCAAAGGTATATTTTCACTACTTTTAAAAGATCTGTTTGGAAAAGGAGGGATGTTTACTAATTGTAGTTAATTTTCTATGGAAGATTTATTTTATTTTGCCTGGACATTTGCTGGTTGTGGAGCTGCCGTTCGAAGAGCAAAGCCAGTAATGCATGTGTATTCTGCTGATTGATGACTTCAACAGCAACTAAAATTTTGGATACTACTTTTATCCAAAATAATATAGCTACATTATATCTGTACATCACGAACCACACAACAATTCACATTTATATAATTTTATATAAAGGGTAAGTACAATTTGCGATTCATAAGTTGAAACAAATCTTATTTTGACGTGCGAGTGCAATGACATGCTAATTCTTCACGAACGGGGACCGTTGAACCAGAATCGTGCTTTATCTGACGGTGCCTAAGTACCTAAGATGTTTTTTAAAGTCAAATGGTGACCATTGATCACGACAAATATAAGCTCACATGGCTAATTCAGTTGAAGAAGGAGGATGACCGGTATGATTTTGCATTGGGTTTTATGCGGATGAAAGGAAATGGTTTACACCTTATATTTCTGCTTCGATGAAATTAGTACATCACGTTTGCGTATATTTGTGATGAAAGCCAATATTGCTAAGAATTGAACTGCTCACGAACTTTTCATAACCATATAATTTCAAGCCATTGATTTCGTTTTCATTGATTCCCGCAATGAGGGTGCTCCTATAACAACTCTGGAGTTACTAAGAATTAGGAACGCTGTTTCAAACGTATTATTTGTAAACTCAAGATCACTTACCTATTTTATAATTAATTTCATGTTCCGGAACGAATAGTATGAACAAATGTATAACATCAACACAAGGTAGCAAATAAATGATAGGATTTCAGGAGAAATGCTATTATTATCTCTGGAAATTGTCTTTAAATTAAAATCCATGTCCGTACAGGTTATTGCCATTCTTGAAAATAATACTTTGAAGATGAATTCTCAAAAATTTACTTCCTTTTGTTCATTCCTCACACTTCCTGTTCAAATCATTTCAACACTGGATTTGGTTCGAACCCGCAGCAGGTTCTTGCGATCCTAAATGTTTGTAAGTTTTCAGAAAAATGATTTCGTTATTCTGTCTTACGCTTCTAGATTGGAAGCGTCAGCTCATTCTGACAATATTTTTTATTTCTATTTTTAACTGTGACACATTACGATCTCAAAATCAGTTTGCTGGAATACGACGAGAACACCGAGTAAGACTCGAATTACTTTGAGTATGGATTCAGGAATTTTGATTTAGTCGTTTATAAAATTTTGCATTTGGTTTTAGAACTTCTCAATTATCCGACTAAGGCCTTCTCCAACACCACGAGTTTTATTTCACATTTATCGCGACTACGATTTCAGCGAAGATAATCCCGATCTAAGCTATGTGACGAAAGTTAGAAAATTCAAAGCCCCTTCAACTGGGCGTTCATTTTATTTTTCAAATGATGAACTGTTGAAGAGTAAGCCTTGCATCCGTGTATATCATCGAAATAGTGACGAAAATCCCCAGCCCAACTCTGATCTTGACCAGAATCCTGCTCCTACTTTAATAGAGACGCCATCCGAGAGTTCAAATTACACTGGCGATGCTGAAACGGAGTCGCAGCAATCTTCTAAACCTGCTACACCCGAAGAAGAACCAAAGCCACAAGCTCAAGTACCATTTGATTATGACTACTACAATTACTTTGCAGAACCGCCTCCACCTTCACCTTCTTTTGAGTATGGACCACCTTCACCATCGTATCCATGGGCTTTTGAACCACCGCCTCCTCCACCACCATCACAACCAACCTGGGCGTGGCCATGGGCGCAACCTCCGCAACCCCAACCTTCCCCAGTATGGCCAACACAGCCACAGCCTCAAGTTCCACCTCAACCTGCTACAGCTCCACCAGTAAAGACCCCTGCTGTTCCAGCCCCCTATCCAGCTCCATTACCAGCGCCTATTCCTGCTCCCTTGCCAGCCCCTATTCCTCCTGCGCTGCCACCTGGATGGGGATGGCCAGTTCCAGGTTTAAAAATTATTATATTTATTTAAACTTTACAAAATTTTATCCGATAAATGAAGTTTTCTATTCAACATAACATAGTTCTGCCTCCTCCAACAAAAACGAATCCAGCAGCTGCTGTTCCGGGTTGGGGCTGGGCCGTCCCTATTCCAGCCCCAGTAAAGGCCAAGCCGGAAGCAGGCTGGGGTAAGCCTGTAATCGTGAAGACCAAATCCAAATCTAAACCGATCAAAGTTGTCAAGCCGATAATAATTAAGGAAAAGCCAAAGGTTATCAAAGAAAAACCCGTGATTATCAAAGAAAAACCTGTGATTATCAAAGAAAAGGTTAAGGAAAAATATAAAGACAAAGACAAGGATTATGTGGAGCCGGTACCACCACCACTACCCCCACCTCCATTCCCAATACCACTTCCCGTTCCACCTCTCCCACTTCCAGTTCCGCCAGTGTATACTCCACAACCATTTCCACTTCAGGCTCAAACAGCACCAGCTCCACCAGGAGGTAATACAGTATCCTACCTTAAAAATGTTTGGAACTCATTCATCGACTACTTCAAGTTTGGCTCTGCCAAGACAAAGGTAAATTTTAGGGGAGTTAGTGAAGGTAAGCCAGTGTCAAATACATCCGTTAAAGCTAAAAATACGGCAGGTTCCAATAGAAGAAAACCACCAAAAACTGTCTCTATCTCATTTAATTTGCCATCGATTTCGTTTTCCTCCACAAAACAACGAGAAGAAGCAGCAGATGAGGAAAAGTAATTTTGTTACAAATTAACATTTACCTTTCATCATACTCTCCGTTTTAACTTTCAACTACAAATGAAATGTATCATTTAATTGATAGAAGTTTTCAAATAAAGTAATTTTTGTACTTCTTGAGTTCTATTAATTGTTATATTATTCATTCATTTAATTCTATAAATTGTAGTAAATACTCAAGACGCATTCTCAAAATGAAAATAAAAATAAATACCCACACCAATTATCGACAGTAGTAATTATAGCCATATTTTTTATTTCTGAAGAAAATAGAATGACAACGATGAAAGGAGTAATTCAATTAGGAAATTAAACCAATTGTTAAATGTACTTACACTCATTGACGCAAAGTTGAACACCAAATTCAGGTGAACCGCGAATAAGTTTCAAGGACATTTTGTCACACGTGGAACCTATGAAACATGATAATAATAATATATAAACACTTATAATTTCCCCTGCATTATTCCATGACTTAGACGCTTCGATTTATATATACGTATGTGCTTGTTTGTGTAAACTGAAACGGTCTTCATATTAGAGAGCGGACTTTAAATTCATAACTTGATGAGTGCCCTACTTTACGTTAAGATAAACATGCCAATCTTCATAAGTTTTTCAAAATGTCAACTTTTACTACAATAAGAGAAGTGACAGTTTTTAAATTTAAATATTTGTAGTATGAACACCAAGAACCCATACGGGACCCAAGCAAAATAAAAAAAATATTTATGCAGAGCATGTTATACAACTCGTTTCGTCATCATGTTATTTACGTCCACTGTCCACAGTGTCCACGTTTATTTTACGTTCTTGAGATAGTTCGTATTTCTTTGAACGTTTTTTATATTGTCAAAATTCCTTAGATTAGAGCTAGACAAATCAGACAATCAGTCATAAAGTTGGAAATACTTATGTTCAATATCTCATAATTATTTTCAAAATGTATCATAGCAACCTCGCAAAATGTATTGACCTTTACTATAATTTTGCGTTTTATATGTTAAGCAATCCATACCGCATTATTTGGAGAGAAAATGGTTGTAATGGGAAGTACCAAGTTCAGACATTCGCGATCCAAAAGGTAAAATATAACGTGTTAAGTTTTTGTTTTTAATACAACAAAACGTTTTGATTAATTCACCAATTACAGATTCTAGCGTACATATCCGCTTTTAATTACATTCATTGGACATGTCGATACCTTCTGTTCCAGTGGGATGCATTTACAGATCTTATCTCGTGTAGTGAGATCAAGTCCTACTACTTTGTAAAACTAGTCGAAGGTGTAACTTACGTCGCTTATGCATTTTCAATAGTAGTCTTACAAATGCGGAACGAGAAAGATGTGAACAGTTTCGTCAATCAATTAAAAATTTATTGTGACAATTATTCTGACTCATGGATTCAATGTTCCTTGGTAAGTCATTTAATTTAATCAAGAGTAATACGTAGGGTCATCTTCTTTATTTCGCACATTTTCAGCTTACATCATCAACATTTATCACCATTGTCTACACGTTCTGGGCTCTAGCTGCAGTTGGAAATGCGTGTACAATCCTTTTTCCATTCAATTTCGAAGAACAAGTCTATGAATCACAACTACACATGTTTTTCTGGAGAAACCTTTCCGATCATACTTCTAGTGTTTTTCCTAAAGAGATTACAGTTAGCGATCGAGTCGCACAAAATTATATTCTTATAGTGAGTGGGTTTTTTATGGGATTGCTAGCAAAAATCAGAGATGTTCATGCAACCTGGACCTTCTTACCGGGGTTGTATGCTCTGTTTATAATTAGTCTTGAGTTTAGAGTCGTCCTACGAAAGAAATTAAGCGATAGTAAAGTTGAAAGGGAATGCGCAGTTAGACAATTATTGCGGAGGCATAAAGAGATATTTCGACTGTCTCGGGCGTATCGAAAAGCTTACGGATGGAGCCTATTTACTTGCACAATATGTTCTATAACTTTTCATTCCATTAGCATAGATGACATCTTTGATCCATACACCGATGCTAATATTAAAATTTCTTTCGTGCAACCAACGTTAAATCTGGCATTGATATTGTTTTTGGCTGGCAAATTCTTCCAAAATGTGAGGAGCATAATTTGAATAGACTAACATTTCAAATCAAACTATTGTTACCAAAGTATTCGTGTAAATAAAATCAGTGTTCATTATTTTGCAGATGTCACATTTTAAAAGTTTCATCAACTCAAAAGTACTTTTTGAAGGGAATGGGTCCTTTGATGGACTGAAAGCTGCATGTCTGATTGTGACTCATCCCCATGCAACTAATTTTTCCTCCATTAAGGCCGGAGTGATTCCACTTACTTTTGCATCTATAGCGCAAGTACGAACGATCGAAGTAAAAGTTTACAAGTTGTTCCAAAATGTAAAATAACTTTTAAAAAATCGATTTTCTTTCTTCGCAGATACTTTCCCAAATCTTGATGCTTTTCTTAATCTGTATTCAGAGCAAAGATTAAGAAGCGTAAAAATCAAATGAGAAAGACACTCTCTCAATTCACCCCAGCCCGAGTAAAAGTAAAGGAATATGTTTTGCGAAAAAAGAGATAAGTTTATTTGGGGAAATCTGACAAACGCGGTAGGTAAAAGCTCATAAGATTTTTAAAAGAAATTATCAGAACCATCAGCAGCTGAAACTGAAAAGGAATTGGAGTTCTTAAAGAACGGTAAGACAACTCTAGAGCACCATACACATAATTAAGTACAACACTCTATTTTTGAAATCGCAGGTAATTAATTTCTTTATACTTTGTTTCCATCACTCACAGAATATATCTTGATTGAGTGGCGGCTTCAAGAGGGGCATCATGTGGTACGAGGTTTTACCAAGTGTTGGCGTCATCTTTTGCGCCATGAGCCTCGCAGGGGCCGCGATGGGTTTCGTCCCTAATTTAATTCTAGGAAAGGTGAGTGTAATTTTAAAAAGCAAAGTTGCTAAAGTATTAATTACAACAGATACATCAATAATAATAATTTATTTAAAAAATTATTTCACAGCCTGGGCTCAGGAGGGTAAACGAAATCTACGAATGGGAGTATTATCTGCGTGATAAGCAGCTCACTGGGTCACCATACAAGCTCAATGTAAGTCTTTGGAGATGTGTAATTAGAGAATGAGAATCTCTAAAAAAAGTTTAAAGCATAACATTAACATGCTTTTGATTATAAAACTTCCAGGGCTTGGATGCTATCCCCGATGCAGATTCCACCCCCCAGAAGAAATAAATTGTCTGCCACTATCATTTGTAGAAATGTGTCATAGTATAAAAATTAAATGTGTAAGTAATTAATAAATGAATTTAAAGTTTGGTGCGCATTACATATTTCTGTTAATTAATTGATGGTTTATGAAAAATTAACTGAAAAATTGTTCATTCGTTCACTTTCCATTGTTTCCGCATTCTGTCTCCTGCCCTCGAAATATAACAGTGGAAATTTGTGAGGAGAATTGCAATTCCACAATTTTAGGAATATTTATGTAGATCATTGTGATTGCAGAGCAAAATTAAATAAATAGTGGTCAAATTTTTATATTAATTTTTGTCTTCTCTCGGTTGAGAATAAAACGGATTTATTTTAGTATTATCACAATAATTTCCTATTCAGTATTGGAACTTTCGATTTCGACGGAATGTAAAAGTATTAAATCATGACATTCAAATCGACGAGTTAAGTTATTTGATCTTCACTGTAGTATGCATAGCAGTATAAGATCACAGTGTGATCTTATACTGCTATGCATGTGATTATGTGATGTGATGTGTGATCATCACACATCACATCACATAATACCTACACTCATCATCATCATCTTGACAAAATGCACGCACTCATTACGGAATGTTGTATGCACACATGGGCATGAGCATCTGCTGAATTACAGACTGGCCAACTCTGATGTTGAAGTTCGATTTTTATAGCATATCTGAAGTTGAAATTAATATTTTTCTTTTACAAAAGCCAAATTAATTTAATTTATTGTTATGAGTGAAGAAGTATTAAATGAACTACAACTTCTCACAGCCATGTATGATCCAAATGACGTGACATTCCACGATCTGGAAGTTCTGAATTTGGTTGAAAACTGCATCCCAGTAAACGACTCTGTTTGTGTAACAGTGCGCCTTAACGAGAATCTAGAACTTGACCTACGGCTGCCTTTAGGATATCCCCATTCGGAGAGATTATCAGCTCACTGCAGAATAAGAACCCCTGGATCACCAAATTCCTGCCTTCAAAAGTGGGAGTCACAATTTAATAGTGAATTGAATGAGAAATACCTGAAAAAAATTGGAGACGCAGAAGAGGAGCCACCAAACATTTTAGGAGTTATTCAGTGGTGCAATGATCATTTGGAAGATTTTCCTATTCCGTCCGGTAAAATTTTTAAGCGCTCATTCATAGATGGAGAAAGAAAATTGTCAACAAATCTTTCAAAGAATAAGCAAAATAAAAAATTTTTATTTTGTGGCAGAATCAGTGGCTTCCCCAGATGTAGCTGGAGAAACGGTGCCTTCAGAATCTTATGAATCCTGTTGCAGGATATGGATCTTTTCCCATCATATTTACAACAAGAACAAACGGAAATTTCTCGTGAATACTGCAGAAGAACTTGATCTTTCCGGATTCTCACTTCCAGGAAAACCCGGCTTCATATGTGTGGAAGGCGATGCAAAAAATTGTGACGAGTATTGGTCGCGTGTGAGGCAATTATGTTGGCAAAAAATCTCATTAATTGAACGTCAAATTTTCCCAATCACAAATAAAATATTTGATAATAAGTCTTTTGAGGAGATGCATTGTGATAAGTCTAGTTTTATAAGGTTCCTGGAAGAAAAAAATTGCGGTGCTGTGATAAAAGATTATTTAGGCATTTAATTTAATATGTAGAAAATATTAATACTCATTGGTTTTAATACTCCCAAATTAAAAAGTGTAGTTAGTTCATGCAATGCATAGGTGTTTCTACTTTTTTAAATGTTTTTAAGCGCTGCGCTAAAATAGTTTGCTTGAATCGGTCAAAATTGAAATAAAGTTGTTAAGTACTAGACAAAAGATAACAAATGAAACACATTTATGCAGTGTAATATATTTTTGCAAGAAGACAATAAAAAATTTCATTTACTTTAACTTTTGATGATATTTGTTATTTCGGTGTCTCAAAATGTCACTTGCCAATGCTTTGACTGGAAGCAAATATTTAGGAGCCTGTTCCATCTATATTATCCTGGTTCTATGTTGTTCCTGTTTCAAAGACATCCGTACTCGGTACACATTATTTTCATTTTTTATCGAAGACAACACGGTTATCATTAAGATTGCATCATTTTCAAAGAGGTTTGATGAATTCACATTTTACCAAGAACAACGAGGTTAAAGCAACATTAGCAATCAGCATCACTCATATAATCCAAATCTATTGCTCATTTTATTAAACAATCTTATCATTTCGGACTGATGTGAGAGTGAGGGTAAGATTCGTCTTTTGTTAACGCAATCGTCATTTGTTGGAAAAAGAGCGTCACTATTGCATTGAAAATTTTGTCGGGACAGCAAAATGAAAATCATACACCCTGTGAGACACGCCACACCTTTATAGTCATTACTGGAGCCATTCCACATCAATAAATAACGATTGTTTGACAAACACTGGTTGAACCAAAGTTCTCTAATTCTAATCTTTTATCCCGTCCCAGTTTCAAAATCCTGAAAAGATTAGCTTAGGAAAATGTAAAGAGGCGTTATTTTGCAAATCCCAACTCATTCATTTCTTCTTTGTTTGACAAATAAAATATTTTATCCGACAGTGCGACAGAAAACTTCCCAAAAATGGCATCATCCTCATCCTTTCCATTATTTGTGCTTGTGATATCTATTGTTTGTGTTCCCATTATATCTGGAGCAAGTTACCTGGAACAATGCAACCCTCAAGCATTTCAACCGTGCGACCCTCTTACGCATCTTATCTGCAGCAATCAAAGATGTACGTGTCAGCCCAACATGGCTTGGCTTTCGGAACTAAAGCAGTGCGGCTACAAACTCGGAGAAAAATGCCTTCCCGGTGACGCAGGATATAATGTTCCCTTCTGCCCGAAGTATGCGAATTGTGTTGACAAGACTTGCAAATGTCTGTCTCCTTTTATCCCAGATGGAGTGAAATGCGTCAATTCTGCCCAAATGGTTTCCACGTCATCAGCGATAATCTCAATGACCCTATATGTTTTCATCAATGCCGTAATATGGTCGCCAAATTAAAATGATTTGAACTATCAACTAATTTATTGTACTTTAAAATAAATTTTTTTATTCGTTTTAAAATTTCAATTTGTATATTTTATTCACTTGCTTGACACATATAAGGGTAATTTCTAAGTGTGTCATCAAAGCAAACATTATCTGCAAAGTCAACCCGAGTTACTCCATATTTATCAATTATTTCTTTAATTAAATTAGAGTTGCTTTTTGTAATCATACTTTGTCTAACTTGCAATGTTGTTAATTCCGGCATATTCCAACACTTAAAAATGAGATCAAACATCCCCGTACATTCTCTTGTCTGTAAGATATGTAATTTTTGCAGTGTATTCCAAGTCAAATTTTTAACGCAATTCCCCCTCAGAGATCGTTTCAAGCTAGTGCAGACTTCATCGCCCTTTATCGTGAGCTCTTCTATGTAAGATGCTACCTCTAAGACGTCTGCCACAGCGCGTGGTGTCACGTAGCCGGATATTTCAACACTTTGAATTACTTGATCATCCAATGTTTTCGTACGAATAAAGTCTTTGTTCTTAAGAATATTTGAACCTTTGCTCATCTTTAATGTAGCTTTAAGAGAAAGGTAGCGAGTGTCCCTAAAGTAGGAAAGTATCCTATCTACATCTTCATATGTCGGAGAACCGTCCATTCTGAAATAGGCCACGTGGCTTCCACATACCTTGAACCAATTCTCAACAAGCGTAGACTGTGTTTCCTCAAGGTGCAAATCAAGTGCAAATGTATCATGCGGGCAAGTAATGGGGTCCATTAAATTCATTTCGGTGGCTTGCATGGCAACAACAGGAATTCCAGGAGGCAGGTCGTACTCTACTCTCCAATCGGATTCCGGCTCAACTGAAATTGAGGGGAGAGCTTTTTTAGAGAGCTCCAATAGTTGTATCTTTGGTGCTTTGGAAACTTGCATAAATTTTGTCTCATCATCAGTTTGAGAAATCTCAGTGATAAAAGGATGGATGTTGTAAATGTTAAGCCAGAAGAACGTGAGGCTTATCAGGATGGCTAAAATTACTCCTGTGAGGATTGCTTTCCATACTAACGGTCTGCTGGGCTTTTGGACTCCACTCGAGATAAGAACTGGAAAACATGCCAATCATAAGTTTATCTGAATTACCTATGAATTCCTTACAAATGTACATAAAGCCCACAGCGATTACATGAGTTTAATAATGGTATCAATCATCATAATGGGAATGTTGGGCAAGAAATAATTGGTGGGGGACAATTAGCAAACCCCGTCGTCGACGTCATTTGCTTCCCGTGGAGAGCAAAAGTACTTAAGCAAACAAGTAAACAATTAATGGTTCGCGATTTGAACCTTGGTCCAAAACTCCAAACAAAATCTCATTTCGCTCCAAAAATGTGCATAGCTTATTTACGGATTGATTGAAATGATAGAAAATATATGCACCATGAAATGAATTGGAAACATGTATCTTTCTACAACCCCACAAATACGAATTTGTTACTTACAGAGTATTATACAAAATGTTACCAGTGGAACAATTTTAGATGTTTTACCTTGTCGGCAAGTCACCGGCTCGCTTAAGTTCTTGTAAACATCTTTAGCACTTCTGGCTATGAAAGGTTCTTCATCTTGGACAAACGCAAGATTGTCTGCAAAATATCCTTCCCCATCTATTTTAGCTGTATAAGGAAGTAGAAAGACAAAAAGTTTTACTATAAATACAATGTCATCATATTTATTTACGATTTAATCTCGGGCCATGTGACTTACGTGACTTTGTATTCGCACCGGAATGAGGTTGGTCTAGCGATCTTACAATGACGATCGGGTGAATTGATGAGTTCGATCCAAATTCTTCGTTTTGTTTCATGTCGACTTGATCCTATTCCATGTATTTGGGTTAATTTCTAGGGAAAACGCAGCGTCATTGTTTAAATTAGAAACCGATATTCTTGTCGTTATCTAACTGTCCAATAAGGGCATACCTTCATGGAAAATGGTTATGTAGAGTAATAATAAAAAGAACTGATTCACTTTAAGTCTGATTCAAGTGAACTGCATGTGAAAACCATGCAAATCATCAGATCTGCATCATTGAACTGAATCTTGAGTTGTCCATCACGAAAATGGCAACTCATTGAAACACTTATCAATGATGAGATTTACTTATATTTAAGTGTCGGTGAAAAAATAAAGCACTCTTCACATTTACGTAACTGGTCAAAAATTGAAATTTCACCTTAGTGATAAGATAACAGTGCCGTGGGCGAGTTCATAAAGGAAAAACCAGGTGTTAGGATGTTTGCAGAGCTAATAGGCTTATAGCTCTTATCGAGACATGACAATTATTTGGGAATTTGGGAGAGATTATATACTTACTTTTCCTGACTGCACAAGGTTATCTTGTGCCGTAAATACTGAATTTAATTTTTTAATGAGGAACATAGAGCATGGCTTTAAAAATCTTACTTGTTACTAACAAATTGTTGTATGTCATTCTGCCAATTTACAGAAATGATTTTTTTTATAGAAAATTCAAATATTAAGTATAAAATATCTTGACTGCTCATTGAAATGTAAATGTGAAGAGACTTCTTATTTTTTATTCTAAACCGTCATTTCTTTTTAAAGAATTACAGTTTGTGCGTTCTTAACCAGAGTAGTGGAAGTGCAAAATTTAGTTTACTTTTTTATTTAAAAAGTACCAGCATAGCTATAACTACATGCTGCAATGAGCATAAATTTTAAGCGAAAAACAACCTAAAAGTTCAATAAGATAGGATAACGATTCGTAAAGTTGAATGATGGAGCATATTTTGCAAAAAAAAAGACGAGCAAACACAATTTCCCAATTCAACTGACAACACCATAATTGAACTTACTTTTTGGGGTGAAGTGAGACACAAATTTGCGAAGCTCACGCGTAAATCACCATGTTTTATGCACAAATTGTAGTACAAATTATATCAACAATTAGTAGGATTATAGCAAAATAAAGAGGGTATTTTAACTGTAAAAAATTAACCATTATTAAAATATAAAAGTAAAAAAATAAAGTCAGGATGAAATCCTGACAAAACTAAACTGATGATTGATGACCTCATTCTCCAGCCTTTTTATGCACTTTATCACTTTTTTTTGTATGTATTTGTATAAACCAAACAATACAAATGGCGTAACAAATACAGAAATGTTTTTTTGTGCTTATTTCTATATTACCGTGAATGCGTATTCTGAGAAAAAACTGACAAAACTCGGAACAGACAAAGAAAAGGTTTATTCTGCATTTGTTTGTGGAATGAGGGAGCATCAACAGTCAAAAGTTAAAGATTGAAGTCGAAAAGTGCAAACGACAACCATCAATGATCATATAATAATAGATTTGTATTATGTACACTATTTTTGAAATAAGACTGGCAATGAGTGTACTAATGTATTCTTCATTCCCAACTTTCGGGTAAGACTTGAGCAATCAAATTATGCAACAGGGAAATATTTGGTAGCAATTTACAGATACATGAAGATAGTGTTTTAGGATCTTTATTTTCTCCAGTAACTACTATAGACCGAGATTGCCATTGGCGCCATGCATTGCGGTCTAGTTCGGAAAATGCAGGAAACGGTATAAAGGATAAAAGATGTACTAAAGATAAATCATGCACTTAATATCAAAACGATTACCCGAAAATCATTAGACGATTGTCTTTAAAGAAACAATCCAATGACTCCTTCGAGACGTTCCCTAAATAAATTGGTTTCGTATATTTTGGTCATCACATTCAGAATTTTGCAGAATGAGATGAACAAAATGTAATGATAAATGAAACAGACAGACGGACGAACAAATCGAAATCACTTTTACCTGCTCTACTAGTATATTTGCAAAGGATGATGAAAATATTCGCATCACTGAATAAATGCTTAAATATTTTTTCCGGTCCAATCCATACAAACAAACTTATCTGGAAATATGTGGAATATACTGTATATTACATATATTTGCATTATAATACAAGCAGTATAAAGTTATCGTTTTATCTTTTGTTTGATGCTGGATCATTGACCGTTGCAAATTTAGCTGGAAAAGTCTTGGTTTACTTATATATAGCATCTTTAATCAATTCACACTATGAGTGTACTACAGATAAAGGGTGAGGGGCTTCACCAGCATACACCATGAGGCTTTGTTCTAAACTCACGGTATCATTAAGCCCATTTGATAAGAGCTACAGTAAAGTGTTACACCGCAGTCCTGCGTCAAAGGATCCTTTCATTTTTCAACTGGACAGTTCCTTTATCTGTTTATTACGTAGCTGACGTCATCAG
>JAHZMX010005597.1:0-14427 GCA_027743895.1 Seira musarum
CGCGAAATTTGTGAAAAACCAATACATGGGTACGTTTAGCAGACCCAATTTTATCACCATCGTTTTCCTCGTGTTCGAAAACGGTAGTGCGCATATCTCTTATGCCTCAACTCCTTTAGTCACAAATTGATGGGCATGCGCATAGCGGCACAAAGGTACATTTTGCAGACCTAATTTTGTCACATTTGAATTTCTCGTGGTCGAAAACCCCTAGTTTGCATACTTTCACGTCCCAACTCGCGTTAGTACTCGCTGATATTCCTGGTCAGTAGTACTTGTAGTTATCATAATCATTGAGCCAAACATATTTAAGTACGATCAAATTTACAACCCTGTCATAATTCCTTAAATAAAATAGGGAAAGGATATATTTCTATTATTAGGCATGTGGGTGGCACTCTATGGGACATGATGACAGCTAACGGAGGAAAAGCATACTCAATGGAGGGGAAAATCGAAGAAAGAATCGAATCGTAAGGAGAAACCTCGGTGAAATATTTATAAAATCTTACTTCTTTTGTCAGCACATTTTTTTCGGACCTTAAATGCAGCATATGAAAGGTTTCGTAATAGTGAGTAGCGATAATAGAATAGCCATGTCATAGTAGATGTGCCGTTACGATACCGTAGTACGCGGTAGTAATGTAATATATACTGCCCATAAAACGTGCCTTTTACCCGTATTATTTCGTTTTATCAATGCAACTAATGCATTTAAGATAACAAATAGATTGCCCTAGGAGTTTCACACAGATGTGGACATGCCATTATAAAAAAGCACAGAACAAAAAAAAAAGACACTGGCAGATTTTCTTCACTCGTATAAAACCAGTTACGTTCATTTCGTTTTCATGCGATCTTGGATGAGTACCTACATTCCAACCGCTTTTCACATTTCAGATAATATGGCCGTGCCTGTATTCTAAAAGCTATTGCTGTTATTATTATGGATATTTTACAGCTTTTCCTCCAAATATATTACAGAAAAGGGAGTCTGAACACGTTCCTAGAACACAATAGTTCATCTTGATTTAATGGTACGTAGCTCTTCCGGTCGCCTTCTTAACTCCGTAGTTTATTACCTACTTTGTGTGTGCTTTTGAAGACGGAATGGAGCAAGAAGGTGTTAATGGATAAAATTTCGCAGAGAATAAAGAGCAAACAATAATTATATACAGAATGATATCATCATCAACTTTATACAGTATAACGGGGAAAAAGCGAAGGTCGCATATGAAGAAAATTACATTGTTTCAGAGGAATTTGCTATCTTAAATATAATACGTTTGTTTGTTTCCCTCATCTTAAAAAAAATTCTTTCTAGATTGCATCCACCCAGCCAGTCATCCTGTCGACCAAAATAATGAACCGGTATTCTCGGCGTGAAAATGTGCAAGGGAAGAGAAAGGTGTAAAAATAGCTTTCGTGCTGCTGTAACATGTACTGCACGAAAGGTAAAATTATGGCTTTCATCGCCTGCTTAGTTTTAATGGAGAAAATATGGCTTGAATATGAGCCAATTCTGTCGTTTGTTATAAATACGCTTTTCTTGTGATTGCAAGTCTTTTTTAAAGGACAGGTTTACTCACTGGTTTGTGAAAACTGCAAAATGCAAACTTCTGCCCTGCTCCACATTTATTTATTCATCCATCCTTCTCATTTTCCACAGAATGGGAAACTGTAGGTTTATAATAGGTGAAAATTGGCTCCCTTCCATCAGTCACTCAGCATAACATGCATTTTTGTTTACCAATGCTGCCTGCCGCGTTCGTCTCCGCCGCACATATTTGATGGGAAAAATGTTTATCATGTTCATGCCTAATAAGATGATGAACCATTCATTCACTCTGTCTCTTGAGAAGATAGATGCATGCGTGCACGGTACCGCACCCCTTTCATTGCCTCTTTCCTTGAAGAAAATACTTAATTTTCAAACTTTTTGTATAAGGAAAGCGTGGGAAGCTTACAATACTAAAAAGGCTAACGTTAAACGTTATAAGCACCTCAGTAGACTGTATCCGACAAAGTTTGTACATAAAATGCTTAGTCAAATAAAAAAACAAAGATTAGCAAAGTCAAACTAATTGTATCCTTATAAAAAAAAATTCTGTCATACGACTCAAATTTTTAGAAAGTCATAAGTAAATGGATGGAACAGTTGCTTTTCAAAACTGTATTATGAACAGAAACTAAACACTTCATTTCATTTAAACACGTAAGTGCTCCCGTAATACATGCATTCCTTTTTGTTACACTCACAAGGTTTTCCTCTTTCATGCGTTTCGTGTTTACATACTTGACTGCACGAGCCCTTTAGGGAGACTATCATCAATCTTTCTTTTCTAAAAACAGGACAACAACATAGACATTTTTACAAGCACAAAGAAGTCCTCCTTTAACGGCAGCTCAGAAAGACTATGTTCAAACCAGTGCTTGTTTTTGCGACGGATACTGAATACGTATTTTGCAACAAAAAACTCCTCCGCATATAGTATTCCCCCGCTCCGGTTCTTCATTTTGAATTCTGTTTCGTAAAAGCTCTTTCCTCAGTTTCTAAACAGAGTGTGGTATCCTGTTATCCTAGCAAATTGTGGAGCACCCAAAAAATCTCAAAGAAAACGACAACATTCCAAAAAGTAAACAAAAAGCTTTTCACAGCTCAGAATTAAGGAACTTCCAAGTGACTCATGTATAAATCACAGATCCTCCCATTTCAATAAAATTCATGCTTGCATTTCATGAAACTTAAATGGAGCAAAAGAAAAATAGAAAGTATAAAAGAGTTACAGCTTTTCAAAATTGAGTAATAACGGAGCCATATCCCAATAAATTGTTCTCACCAATGAGCTTACGGTAGTACTTATACGACGCACACATTCAAATCAAATTTAGTCTGCGAGATGAGAAAAAAACCCAAGGGCGTAAACCAAGCAAAACGTTGTGCTTTCCGTTGTCTTTTACTCTAAATTTTTGCATGAGCAAAAAGATCGTGCTGAGTTATTCACAGCAAAATAGAAAGTCCAATTACAAGAAAAAATCTGTTTATATTCTGAGTGAATCGTAGGTAGAAGCATGCACGAATGAGTACATCCCCCTATCCTATTTCCTCCATTGTGATAAAACTACTAATATGAAAATATGTAATGTATACCTGTGCCACGTTTTTCCAGAAGTGTTTCTAGCTTCTCTAGTTACAAGTTTAAGGATGCTACAAACTAAACGATAATGTCATTTTATGGACTGTGTGGGATGAAGTAGTAAAACTCGAACTGAACGGCCTATGGAAAAAGTTTATTTCGTCTTGTTTCATTTTCTCTTTGGTTCCCACACTTCCTGACAGAAAATACAAACATTTTTAAATTTTTTTTGCAAAATTCTCCTATAAAAAATTATCTAAGTTTCTTTATTTGTCAAAATCCTACATCGCCCTCAATGGAATTGTGTTATAATTGTCAACGAGGAGTACGACGCAATAGCTACAATAGTTTTTTTTCTTTCTTAAAAAATGCAAAGCCAACAAAAACGCTCTGGCTGTCAGTAGAACTGACTTTCAGCATTTTTTTGAGGAGCCTGTAGGTATGCACGTACTTTTACGTTATTGAAGAAGTCGAGTTTCCTAATTTAAAGTTATGACATAAAAGGGAATTTATGTAATACAACTTGCTCGTATATATGCATACTTTTGAGAAGAACAGCTTCTACTAACTAAAAGCAAACAACAATGGCATTCCTTTCACATCGTAATCATCATTACATGGAGGGTTCACAACCCTGGTTGCCTGAAAAGGAGCTTCCAGCTAATTAGAATGAGTAAGCTTTTCCTTCTGTCCCCATTGCACGATGACGATGATGATGACACTGTATTCTGTAGAAACTTACTGATAGTTCATTTGTGGCCTAAACTTTTTCAACTTTTTTTTGCTCGACTTTCCCCTCTCTTTGTTCATGCCGGAGGTGTATTTTCCCTCGAGGACTAGATAAAAAGTTTACTGGTTGAACACATTTCTTGGATTTTTATAGTTCATTAATTAGTTCCTTGTTGGAACGAGTACAGGAAAGAGATGGGAAAAAGAAACTTTGTAGGTTTTTATTTCTTTTTGAATTTTCTTCGTTCATAAGCAAAAAACTTCTAGAAAACGGAACGTGACATCACCAGCAAAATCCCATTTTCTCGATACACATTTCGATTTATTGCTTTATTCAGGAGAGTCGTATCGCGTCAGAAAACTCATAACAAACGCAAATAATGAGAAAATTTATTAGATTTTTCCTACAAGGAAGGAATTTAAAGCGAAAATTAGAAACCTAATCCCATATAATATACTAAACATTTGTCAGTTACAAAATTACAACCACATCATATAAGTGAGTAATAATTTGTATGATAGTTTAAAAGTGTGGAGGAGGAATAGTGTTCCAATATTTCGCATATAATTAAATAGGCCATACAATAATTTAAACTTCCAATCATTCAATCTAACATTTGTTCATTGTCTGGAATTTCATGATTTCAATTTCAGTATGCGCAACATTTCAACTCGATCTTGGTTTTGGACGGCAGACATTTTGCTTCACCAGCTAAAAAAACTAAAATCCAATGGTGGCGGCATTCCCAGAACGGGATCATCCTTTGATTCCTTCTAGCAATTTTTTTACAAGCTAAAGCCGCATATGTGTACTCAGCCTTAGAAGCAATTTACCAAAAAATTTTAATGGAAAACCTTCCACATTTTGGAAAGAAGTGGGTTCTTTTTAGCCAAAACACTGTTTTCGATTTTTAAAATTGCAAGATGTATTCCGTATACAGACAGTACACAGAGTACCTTTACATAGTACCGCTGAGTTTTTGAGTTGACTTCAAATGATAATAATAAACAGTAATGATCACGGTGCTGCTGGGGGAAAGAAGTTGATGATGCAGAGTGATGGTAAAACCCACCACCTCAACGCCATCCATATCCATAACCATATGCAGAATAGTATGCAGTGAAGGAAAACGGAAACTTCATGGAGTTACTTACCTGGTAAAAGTAGTTCAACGACGTTTTTACGGCAATGATGATGACGATGTTGTTCTGGCTTCCAACATTCGATTTTTTATTTCATACCACCACCAACAACCACAAAGCAGTTAAGTGGGAAAGCATGTATGCGACTTATTTCTTTTCTCACTGATTCCTCTTTATCGTTTACCTACTAGAGCGTAAGCGTAGCAGTGGTAGTAATAGCAAAAAAAAAAAAAGATATAGTAAATATGGTTTCTGCCTCGAGATTTATGTGAATACGAGGACAATTTGCATTATTAGATGGGAAACCGCTATTGTGGAAATGGTTCCAAAACTCCACAGTTTTTCGCCAGTTGCATTCTATCTTTAAAAACAGATGAGCTTTATATTTCCTTTCCTTCGTTTGGATATTTTCTTTTCCGTTTTTGTATTGGAATAACAGTAGCTGAGAATTGAGGAGGCGAAGACAGATACATATAAACCGGTAAAAGTAATGTTTTTTTTTGTTTCTTTCTTTGGCTCTTAAAACTTAACAAGACTGATATAAAATTTTATATTTTTTAATAAAAATGCGTGCTGCATAAAGAAACGGAAATCAGGTTGTCAACTCACAGTAAAATATTTTTCATTCTGCCCTAACTTCAATCAGCATGTATGCAACTTTACATTTTTTTCATCTAGTACTGCGACTGCTCTATTCATGCAATATAAATGCCGCCTGGCGTTGCCTTATTTAAAAATTACTATTCATCGCAGATGTTGCGATTGCATTCAAAATTCTCGATGCATCTCAAACGAGCCAAAACCTGGCTCTCGAGCCTATCAAAGATAAAGCAGAATAAATAGAATTATTTTTTCGTGTATAAGTAGGCATTTTTTCATTGAAATTTTGTAGTTGTTACGCCTAAAAACAAAGTTGGCGTGCGCCTTTAGGAATGCATATTATATTTCCTTGAAAATTAAACTTTATAGTATCTACATCTACATACATGCAGTCTTTGTGATCTGCAAAAAAAATGATCCTCATTCTCTTGTGCTTCATCTAATCTAAGTTCTTTCTCTTTTGTTATCCTAAAATATTCTTTGAAGTTTCAACTCTTCAAAGTTTTCGAGATATGTGCACTTCATTAATCACGAGCCACAAAATGGGGTTATGAAAGGGTCAGGTTGTAGATAGATACCTCATATTACCTTATTTAGTAGTAAATGATTGAGATTTCTATGCTGCGGAAGTTCAAGATTTTTATTGAAATCTGATACATTTAATTTTATATAAAGCGATGTTTTCAATGAAAGCTGTTTTGAAAAGCGCAGAGAAAGCGTTTGAATTGAAAGCTGCAAGCGACAGCTACTTTTGCATTGTAAAAGACGAGAAGAGGTAACCAAAAAGCATCCATTAGCATTATGAGAAATTAGCGAAAGCATTTATGTATATCATCTGTGGTAATAGATGAAGCTCCAAAGATAACTGTGCAAGACTCACCTGAAAAGAGACAAGAGAATTTCATTTCATAATAAATATTAATTTATTTCCTTACCAAAAAATAGTTTTTCTTTCAAAGACTTATACTAATTCAGGAAGAAAAGTAGACTTTGGTCGATTCAAGCATGCAATTCAAAGCAGTCTTTTTAATATTGCAAAGGAAATACTTTTATACTTGAGTGCATGTATATATATGAAGCAAATGAAAAGTAAGAAAGCGAAGACAGGAGAAAAGTTTTCTGCGCTTTCTTGCCCCTTTGCACGTCACATTCTTCGGGGAAAATGTTGGGTTCAATGCTACTATGTAGCTTTTTACTCATGGTTCACTTCGAGTCGGGAGAAACTGAGAGAAAGTATTACGACGACGAGGACAAAAAGATGAGAAAAGTTTCCACAAACTGAATCTTTTTTTGTCTTCTTCTTCTTCTCTAGCCCAGTATCATTTGCAATTTCATATCGTACAATACAAAGAATATACATTACAAAGATAGATAAGTATACAACGATCGTGGAAAAAAAACTTTTGCCAAGAAAGAGGCGTTCATGCATCCATTAATTTAAGTCTGTTCTATTACTCCTTTTCTACAAAATTCCATACGCTTCTTTTTGGAAACACAATATTATTTCATGATGATGAAACAACGGGAAAAAAATGAGTGGAAACGCTACGATCCAACAGTACGTTTCAAAGAACACGCATGTTCTCGGAGAGACCCTCGAACAATAGTTTGCTGTTCATGATTCAATCTGTGATGTCTCGATAGCCGGCTCAATAATCTTTGTTGCACGTTCTTTGCCAGATTAGAACATTCCATGAAACCTCATAACAATAAAAGCCAATTGTTCATACATGAAAGTACAGAGTTTTGGTGGAATACGTAGATTGTTTTTTAAAGATATTTAGGTTTTGCAATGAAGACAAAAACCAGGATTTCAGTATGATTAAAATAGGAGCTAGATGTTATGCGTTCTGAATTCAACCAGTTTTGTCAGTGTAGTAAAGCATAGAGTAACGTTTGCAACAACATAGTAGGTATTGGTATTTTATAAATGAACTAAATGTATAAAACTGATAGGAAACTCCATCTCCCAAAACGAAGTCTTAACATTACTACATTTCAAAAAAGTAACCTCATTTCCTTTAATTTACCTGGAAATCGCACAAAGATCCTTATGTTGCAAACACACTCCTGTCTTATATAATGGAATCGACTCTTGTTTATGCTTGTATTTAAAGTGATTCTGAGATGGAGTGCGTACAGAAAGCGAAAGCTAGCAGCAAGCCATTTCTTCTTCATTGCAATTTCGAGTGGTACTAATGTAAAATAACAGGATCTACCCATCCGAAACAAGATGAAGCAATTGAAACCAGAGCACTAATACAGTTCATAGTTAGCGCGTCTTACATGCCTATTAGAACTTCACTGGTTTAGATGAACTGAAAATTCCTCTTGAATTTCGTTTCTTTAAGCCAGTGTCATTTTTCTCTTTCTCAAGATGGCCCAATTATAAAAAGTTTGTTTTTCTACTTCCTTGATAAATTCGTTTGCTGAGTGAATTGGATTGGATTGTGTTTCCTCATTCCTTCTACAAAACTTATTGAAAAAGTTGCTTTTGTAAAGAGAGAGGCTCTTTATTGTACTACTAACCAAAAACAAAAACTGGAAATATCCCACTATTTCCATTAAATTACATGTTGTACACCTCACATTAACTCAATCAGTTCATGTGCCAGTATATAGAGCACACAATGGCGTGACAAGACTCAACATGTAGGAAATGACCAGACCAGAGGGAAAGACTACTACTGAAATGGAATCATGAAAAAAGCTCTTTTAGATTTTTATTACTATTTCCGTGTAAGATATATGAAACACTTATTGAGGTGAAATTTTTTTTTTCTTTTCCAAGAGTGTAGAAACGTCCTCGGAATCCCTGATAATATAGAGCTGTTATGCTTAACAAAGTGTAATAAAAACCAGTTACGCTCAGAACGATGTTTTATTTTTAGGTACTTGAGGTCATTCTGAGGAAGAAGAACTACCTGTGATACCTAATTCGTTTTACACTAAATAGTTCAAAAACGATTTCGTCCCAATTTAAAAATGGGAAAGGAGAAAAGGTTCGGGTTTTTCATGCAAAAAAATTCTCGTTTCACAGAGTCATTTAGATCGTAAAATAGGATGGAGGAAGGGTGATAAGAAGTGAAACTTGGAGTAGAAGGAGTGCAGAATAGTAAAAGCTTAAGTATTTTTTTCCTTTTTGAGAGAAAGACTTAAAAAAACAAGTATGCCAAAAGTCATTCGTTCTTTACATCCTTCTCACCGCCGCCACCAACACCACAAAAAATAATACGTTTCCTTTTTTCGCTGATTCCTCAGACTCAAAGTCAGGTTGAACGTGCCACAGGCATTGGGAAGGCAATATATCTTAATAGAATTTCTATCGATCTTGCCCGCAAGTGGAACTCTATTATTTTGCGAATCTAAGGAGGTGCCTACTTATGAGCATATTACTGGTTGAACAAATAACATTTGTTACAGAAGAAGTATAAACACACCAAAAATCTATATAAATTGTGAATTGTGGGGAAAGAAGGACAAGTAATGCTAGCCCTCGACTCACACCAAACTAATACCACTACTACTACTCCCTATTAGTAATGGTCAGAGAGAGCGAAAAAATCATTCTCATTGTTATTATTAGACCATGAAGTCAAGCAAACGAACCATCTGGATTGGTTTTGACTGTGACAAGTGTGATTTTCTCCCTTTCAATGAAGCAAATCTCAAACAACAACAACCACGCCTAGATTCCATTATGATTGAAAGTTAAGTGATTGCACAAAGGGGAGAAATAAATGTTGAAGCATTGCTTCAAACGACTTCTGCTCGGGTCATCTGCAACAAATATGTACTAGCTACACGCCGCATACAATTTTTTTATATTGGTTGCTTCGTATTTTCGCAATTTATTTTGATGTAGTTTCAAAAGTGCAATCATTAATTTCAAATGTCATGTTCATTCCTTTTTTCCATTACATGAAATTATGACCACCAGGATGACGTTAGTTGGCTGGGATGAGACTAAGCCTTATAGCCAAATCCAATTTGAGATCCTGGATCAAGACAGGTACAACTTCGACATGAGTACGAGAAATTCCATGTGTGTGTGAAAATGTATGCAGCACAAGGATAAAACTCTCTAAATGCTTGTGGCTTCTCTTCTCAACACTTTGTATTGCATGATGTTCTAACTGCAAGAGAGTACGCGAGGATAAACACGGAAGACAAAACTACGAAATAAGGGAAGTTATAATTGAACTGTCAATTTCATCAAGTTAAAGAACTCAATGATATGTCTTTAACTGACGAGATGTTTGCAGGAATATAAAGAGCAGAGGGCATAACTATATTATATGAGTGTGCAGCCTTTTATTTTCTCTGACTCTGGTTTACATATATTCCTCGGTTTACTACACAAAAAGGAAACTGGATGAAGTCGCTTCTGGAAATTGAATCCTATGAATTTCTATTGATTCTATTTTCCTTCTCACAATATTCAAGTTTTTTTTAGCTTTCCACACAAGCAGGCTGCAGAATCGTTAAAAGAGACAGTGCTAAGCCTTCCTTTCCAGCTCAAAGGGAAATGGGGAGGGGAAGGATTAGCTTTCTGAAGCTGAAGTTATGCGGTAACTTCTTTCGTCGTCATAAAAAAATTGGGCAAGCCTTATAATATGCTGGTTTCTTTTCTTGGCGAATAGAAAAAAATCGGGTAGCTGCTTGGTTTGTCATTCTTTATTTTCAAATTAGTCAAAATATCAATGTGTGTGTCATGTCGTCTTAAAAGACTTCTGGAGCAAAAGTTTTTTTTTATTTCGTGGATACTACTTGAGTAAATAAAAATAATGATGTGCATGTCCTTCAAACATAAAATACCCAATTTAAGAATATGTATTTTCTCCTTTGTGGAATGCTTACGAAAATAATTCCAAACTTAATTCCTTCATAGAAAGTTTTATAATTGCAAACTGAATACATTTAAAAAGTTTAAATGAGAAAATCGATAACAATTAACGAACAGACTACATTTTCTTAGTC
Organism: Seira musarum; assembly: GCA_027743895.1. Lineage (NCBI taxonomy): Eukaryota > Metazoa > Arthropoda > Collembola > Entomobryomorpha > Entomobryidae > Seira > Seira musarum. Next base: position 10,590 of record JAHZMX010005597.1, read on the forward strand.
ATTACATGCAAACAAACAAGGAAATATAAAATCGTGATAAACTAATCATAACAAGGACGTGCGGATAAATAAAATTCTTTGGAAAGATTGTCAGATACATTCTGAAGAAAAATAAAATTGTATGTATTTGATTAGATCTAAAAAGCTTTTGTGCAAACAAGAAACCGCGATGAGAATGAAGCGGGTAAAGAATGTCACAGACATACACGTTTTTGGACACTACGACCATAATGCCAAACAGTTTGAGAGCACTCGTTTTTTTTTCAAACGGAAGTCCAACCGAAGGATTAATGGACTTTCAATTGTTTAAAAATACATACAATGAAATGCTATCATGGTACTACTTCGTCGAAAAAGCGCGGATACATATTTGTCTCTGTCACAGTTGGCATGTAACATTAATCCGGTGACAATGCAATGCCCGAACGAATGCCGTTTCGTAATGGCTTATATTTTTTGTCAACTTGGTGGTCCGCGGTCAGTCGCATAAAAATCGGACTGTAGATTCACGTCCCGATTTTTCAAAACAAGAGGGAGACCCGAGTGAGGCGAAAGATTTACAGAATTGAATATTCAATGAATATACCTTACTATCATAGTGCTTCCGAAGCCAAAATTTGGTTTTAATGGCGGAAGCACGTTCGAGTTACAATCAAAAGCTTGTCTAGCGCGCATACTTGGTGCTTGTATTCACAATGCAGAAGAAAAAAATTCGAGCGTTGTGCATTTAAAGAAGGGATTTTTTCTTTCTGCAAACGTATTTGACAGCTATAATTTAAAGAGTGACAGATCAAAAAATTATGTTGTACTAAAACCTACAACTCTGTTCGCCCTTGTGAAATGATGTAAAGTACGAGCGCACAGGCGGAAGGCGAGAGCCTTTTCCAGTAAACCCTAGCTACATTATATAGGCATTTTATTCATACACCTTTGGTGAAGTAAAATACAGACATAACATATCAAAATACAATAGTCTCCCCTCACCGCCCAAACAGCCTTAGAAATCTCTACTAGGATCTACATAAATGCATTTATTGTATCCTTTTGGACGGAATCGGAAATGATAATCCCACTGTGGATGGAAAGGGTTAACGGAAAGTTTGAGCTTTTTTAGAGTGACCAACAGCTAAAAAGCAGATCGATATGGGAAGTATCCCGTATTACCACATCTTCATCCGCTTCATTCTCTTTTAAAGATGAAAAAAACTCAAATACTGTCAGACATCTTTGGCATGTCTAAAGCACTCCTACAAAAAAATCCATGAAATACCACCACTATATCAAAAAAGCTACTCGACCAAGGATGAAGAGAATAATGCTATGAATCCAACTTTAAAAGGAAATGAGTAATCCAAAAAATTTAAAAGGATGATCTGCCTGAAAGGCAAGAGGAAAGAGAAAACCTCAAGCTGAGGTATGCCAAAAACCCTCTTTTTACTGGAACAAGCTTCCCACAAGAAGATTGCATGCCTTAGGTTTTTCTTTAAATTGCTAAACTTTTGAGCACAGACAAAAATGATCAAAGAAGTTTTAGATGAGGTAAGCATGCAAACTCAATTCATGTATTCCTTTCTTTGTCTCTTCAAAAGAAATCTTGGCCACAAACTGGCTAGTCTACTTACAGAATCCAACGCGAAAGATGAAAACAAGAAAGGAGCCCACGACTAAATACGTGGAAGCGATTGCAAAAATATGTGCTTAAATGCTTTTCACTTGCACAAACGACTTCAAAATTCAGAACAAAACGCAGTGAACGAGGTAATGTGGATTAATTCTTTTTGCAAGGAGCATAATTTCTCTTTACACTTTTTCAATAGTGTATGATACTCAACCCTTTGCCAAAATTTGTATTCTGTATAAAACGCCGGAAACGTAATATCAACTTCTTGGGTCTACATTTTGATTTATTGTTTCTATTTCCAAACGCAGTAATCAACGTTGTCAAAGACAAGAGACAAGCATTAGTCTTCCTTAACACGCACTCAATGTTTTCGCCTTTGTCAACGCTGTCTTCTATTGTTTCTTTGTTCTATCCAAGAAAATGATGAACATAACTCACAACGTTCTATGCGCCAGCCCTTTTACGCACAACGTAAGACTTTTCTTGAAGTTATTTTTTGTGAGTCTTAAGTATGCAATAGTCTTACTCTCATCATCATCGTCATCATCATCATATTCTGTAAAATAGAAACCATATTTTTGCCACACCCGGTCGTCTAAAAACAAAAAGGGTTGTTTTGCATTGTATTTTACTTTCTCTGCATCATTGTAAATCCTATAAAGCATCATTTTACACCTTCAAAAAAATATGGAAGATGTGTGTGAATGCAATGCAGCTTGGTTTGGTAATAGACTGTGCAAATACAGAACATCTCTTTTCAAATGCTAGCTTATACGCATTCCACTTTTGTTGTTTGCAGAGATCTACTCCTCACTCACTCAACTTCCCAACAAAAAATATCCTCTTTGAGCCTAAGTCTTCTTGTTCCACTCCCTTGTTTTTACTCTTTTTGCTTCCTTCGTCCAACATCTTATAAGTGTATATGACTACGGGGAGCCGTAAAAAATACAAAGTATTGAACAGGCAAGGAAGGTTACACGAGAGAGGTTCATAGAAAAGAAGAAGTCGTAATACCAGTGGCTAAAACAAACTCTCTTTTTATTCACTAGGAAAGACCAAAGTCTCCCTTTGCCTTGAATTTTGTAGTATTTTTTTGCACTTCTCTACTCTACTTTGCTTACAGTTATATTAAAGTATAAACTTTTAATAAAGTTTTTTTCTGCATGCTTATATGCATACAACTTTAACCTATCGTTTAAAATGATGTTTTCTCCTCTTTCACTTTTTTCTCTCTTTTCACACTCAATATTTTCGTGAAAGTTTTGTAACACCTTTTTGTTCCATTTTTTAACATAATGTTCATTGGTAACTACATTTCACACAAAGTGCAGTAATAAAGCAAGTTACAACAGCCATCACGGTAGTTTTTGAGAGGAAGCAAGGAACGTCCAGGTTCCCACACAGATTATATCATGAATGATTGCTCGCCCTTCCACTTCACTTGTACGAATCATTAGATTTTACATGGAAAACAAACGGTCACTTTTCTCTCGATACCCATTCGTTAGTAGAAGATTGTGATGTTGACACTGCCTACATGTTATAAGTAGCAAAAAACTTTGCAGTTTTTTTTCAAAGAGAAAGAAACTTATACAGAAGTCATACTGAGTTTCAAAACAAAGTGTAAACATGTATTTGTAGACACATAATTTGAGCTCTGTCTTATAGCGCCCCATAATGATATTAATGAAAGCCTAAGCCCTAAGCCCCGTTTTTTTTAGAAAAGTACTTTCTTTTTACAGCTGAGTCATTCCTAAGTAACTGCCTAGTGTGTTTTTACACAGAGAAAAAATGCGGGCTTTCATTTCACAATCACGATCATATAAGTAGTATGCGGTACGTAGGTATTTTATTATCTCATATATTTTTGCAGCTCATATAAAGTTTCATTTCGTGATGTGATGTCCTTACATCATCATCACCACTACCACTACTACTATCCGCTCATAATACGTGCTCGTGCTCATGTACCGTATAAAAATGATGATGATGTAAATGGAATATAGGGTGCCAGATGGATGGCCATTACAAAGTAATCTTTTGACGACGACCAGAGAAAAGTAGGAAAAGACCTAGGTCAGCCGAGTCCTATTTTATACGAACTAGTGCAGTTAAAACAGCGATAAGGACGTAGCTGAGTAAAGGGTTAAATGCTGTTTTTTAATCCTGTTATAATGTCTCGTTGATACTGTTGTCCATCATGTCCCATAAATTGTC
>JAHZMX010005598.1:0-14754 GCA_027743895.1 Seira musarum
AAATGAATTAAGGGGCAAGTGTCCACAGGGGCAACTGTCTCAGGGGCAAACGTCCAAGGTGGCAAATGTCCAAGGGGCAAATGTCCTTAGGGACAACTGTCCACAAGGGCAAATGTCCAAGGGGGAAATTAGGTGGGGCAACTGTCCAGGGGACAAGTGTCCAAGGGGCAAAATGGGTAGAATCGATTGATAGGAATGTTTAGGATTTTATGGCGCAAATACTAAACCCTTTCGTAGTTTATTTACACACTTTTGCTTCGCCCGCAATAAAAAAATGACTGGTAATTAGTTTAGTGAACGAGCCGTGTTCTCCGTCCGATTCCGAATAAAATGATTGCAAACACCATTTTATTCTAACAAAATTACTAGTTTTAACTAGGGTCAACTTTTTGTCCAACAAAAAAGTCGTTTCCAAATGACTCTTTCTCGGAACATAATAATTTATTTATTTAAATTTTTAGAACATTTGAAAAAAAATCCTCTTGTTCATCAAAAACTTAAAGAGCACATTTTTTTAGATTATTATAGGATGTCGTTTTGGGAAATACCAATTCAGATAATTACCGTATCCACAATTAACACAAAAAAGTTGCGTAACCTCAATAACTCGAGGTCAATCTAAAAGTCTTCATGTTATTTAAAGGGACTATGTCAGAATTACAAAAATGTTCAATCAGAATTAGAATGATCTGGAAAATTTTTTACTATACGATCGAAAGTTTTATACTTTTTTAAAATGGTACATTTTTTATGTGTAAATAAACTACGAAAGGGTTTAGTAAAATATTCAGGATAGCATTTTACGACCAGTGCTGTGCTTTTGAGTAGGAAGTTACGGTACCGGTAGATTTTTTTGTAAACTTTCGATATCGGTACCTGCAAATTACGTCATATATATTTGGTAGTGGTAGCGGTAAATTTTTTCGTACATGTTTCGTGGTGGTAGCCGTTACGTTATGTTTTTGAATTATTTCAGGACCTACGAGAGAAGATCAAGAAATTTAAGCGTAGTCTACGACAAGATAAAATCAGCGCTTGTTTAGTATTTGTCATGGGCCATGGATACAATGATTACCTAAAGCTATCTGGGAATGACAAAGCCAACATTAACAAAATGATCATTGAACCGTTCTCGACAAAAAAGTTTAATTCATTTGCTTTGAAGCCAAAAATCTTTTTGTTCAATATGTGCCGACCATTTCCGGAGGATGATGAAGAGCAGTTATCAATCGAGTGGAAAAATGTTCCAACACCAGATATCAAAAACGCTTTATTCTGCTTCTCAACTCCCCGGGGACATTACTCCGCGAGGAAACCTAAATTGGGATCATTTTTTGTCAATCTCTTTGTAGGAGGTCTCAAGGAGCATGCTGCGAGTGAAGACCTGGAAACAATTCTCAAAGAGGTATAAATATAAATTGCCAAAATTTACTTAGGAAGTATTACTGACGTAACATTTCTACAAAATAACTTTTTTTTATTTCACAGGTTCAAAATGAAATGGAAAAGCATAAACAAGAGTACGTGATTGAATTTTCTGATGGAAGTGAGAAGAACGCAATATTGATGCCTTCAATGCCCTTTGGTATCGTGTTCAAGAAATTCTTTTTCAAAATCGCCTTGACAGATGATGAAAAGCCGGAGTCGGAGCTTGATTACGAATTTCAATTTTAATCTAAATGACGCAAAAATGGATTGTGTTCGCACTTGCTTTCATAAGTCACTTTTAAAACAGCATGACAATCCCATATTAATATTATTATTTTTCACATAAGTCAAATTTGAATTCGTGTTAATGATTTATTTTAGGAATATTTTCAGTTGTTGAAATTAAAATATGTATGTCAGTCTCTCCACAATAATTAGTGAATTACCTATGTGGTTAATTACCAATTTACCGCTAAAGTGTCTGTTTTAATGGTTGTAATCATAATGACGTTGTCACCCTTGTTCAATATGAGCAGAGGTACACAAATGAGCTCATTACGGAACATCCTTGCTCCTTCTATGATTGACGTAATGACCACCGATGCTTGCTTGTACGTATGGACCAATTTGCTAATTAATTTCTTCCTGAATTTTACACTCCTCAAGCCGCATTGGAAAATATATCCCCATCTTTCTATTGCAAATGAAACGAAGGAAATAAATAATAGACCGTAATGCACGTAAAAAAGAACGATAGCATTTCCGTCAATAGTAATTGGTTTGAAGTACTCATCTCCACTTCGTGCCAACGACACTGTATCATTCCAGGAATCAATCCACGCCTTCCAGCCAAACCAAAGTTGGTCGATTCCGGAGGCAACCAGTAAATGGGATTTTTGGGTCATCTCGGAAATAGGATATTCCATTTTTCGTGGATATATGTTATGATAGATTTGTCCATATTTCTCACGACTTTGGATAATATCATGCTCTTCAGCTTTAATTTTTCCTTGTTTGATGAGATGAAGTAGTTTCAGCTTAATTGATCTAACTTTAGAAAGAGAGTCCACGTATGCGTTGTTTCCGCAACGTGAAGTTATGTTCAGAGAATGTTGTTCCCTTTTACCTAGAAAGAATCGAAATAAAATTAAAAGAAAATTATAAAGCCTTCGTTGGTTGGCTTTTACTTTACGACCCCCCATGCACAGGTTACCTTATGACCTTATAGTTCAAAAATTGCAATTTTCCTTTCTTTGAATTTAGATAGGTTAGGTTAGGTTATAGAAGGAAAAGCTGAGGAAACCTAAGAAAAATCGGGTTAGTAGTGAAATTTGGAGGGAACATTTTTGGAGGAAAATTGTTTGTGGAAAATTGGAGTAAATGTGAAGGAAACATGATTGAAGGTAACTTGGAAGACGCAAAGATCACGTATACCAAAATATTTTGATTTTGAGAAACATTTTTAAAAAAGTGCAAAGGGGGGCCCTTTGGATTTGGGGGTTGTAAGGTAAAACCTAACCGCCTTTGTTGACAGTGCGTTCACAAACCTGCAATTTGGAGGATTTTATCGAAGTCTTTTGGACGCCTCTCAATTTGTTCTAACTTTCTGGTCAATTCTATTCTTGATTCCCGATAATTTTTTTGCTCAAACATTAACCCAAATATTGATTTAGCTCGATGGAGGTTCCCACGAACTGTTCCATAAGCCCAATTTTTAACATATGAATCCAAATTTGATCTACTCAGGAAATCATCTTTTTCTGGTATTTTCACATTTTCATTTCCATTTCCAGAACTTAAACTGTTATGATTCAGCCCACTTGAAGTAATTGCAATTCCTTGCACTAGTTCCACGACACACTCGTTAATGAAGGGAGAATGGAATATGAATCCATTAGCCAAAATCTTGTCGAAAGTGTCTAGCCTTTTTAAAGGAATTGGAGCTGTGAGACGATTTATATTATCGCCGAGATACGCGTTGGTCAGAACCAAACCTGCAAGCAACCACGCTCCGTAGTATAACTTCTCACGTTGTATTGCATTTGTTCCTTGGGCAACTAAAATTGCGTAAATGTTTAAGAAACTGTGAACTCCATATAGCCGTTCTTTTGCTAAACGATGGCTAAGCTGGAAAACCGGAAGTAGAATTTATAAATTATAATTTTCCAATTACAATTTTTTTTTGCGTTTACCTCGTTTAATAAAAGAACTCCAACCAAAGTTGTTGAAATAAGTGCCGCCCAAGCCTCCCACTGATAGGCAGATATGTACCCCAACAATGACGGGAGTTGGGATTCACTTGGTGAGCACATGACAAAGTGAATTCCGTCATTTTTATCGGCAAAAAATATTTCGAAATACATGAAAGGAAACTGAAAAGGAGGCAGCTTCTGAAGCTTTGTTATGGCCAAAGCATCATGGTTTTGGGGATGGCGGTAATTTCTAAGGCTCATTGCGTACAGAAGAGGAAAGCGAAAAAGGTTTCTTGAAGAAGGGATTGAAATATATGAAAGGTTTTTCATTAATATCCGGTGTAGAATGTGGCTTATCCCTTTGACATTGCTGTTATAATGGTAAAGGTATTCCTTATCGGAATCCACGTTCGTGGGAGGGAGGTCCTCCCAGCTCAAGGGCAACAATACTGACGCACCACTCACGCACGTTTCGAGTTTCATGCGATTAATTAAATTCAATGACATTTGAGAAGATAACGATAATTTTCGTTTTGAGCGAAGGTATTGAGGAGATATCCCTTTTGCGCAATCAATGAAGTCATGTCCACTTGGAGAATCCACGTGATGTCCACAATACTTTTTCAGTGACTCCAAGTATGACCTGAGGGAAATGTTTCAGAGTCGTTTAGTGGTCACAAAAATCAATTATTAAGCTTGATTCGATCTTACTTGTAGTCAGGACAAACGTAAACCTCAACAGCAGGGAGCAAGCGCAAAGGATTATTCTGAATTCGAAATTCCATCGTGGTAACTGGATAGTGAGTCTCCGAGGTTACCTCGTCCCACCAATGTTTAACCATCTCATCCAGATGGAAATCATTCGCCTCTACTTTTTGCCCGATATATGCAAAAAATATTCCTCCATCCTGAATATTACTTCCAATTGAACCTTCGCGAGGAAAAACTCCTGAAAAGCCTGGGTAGAGAATGCGCAAATGATTTAATGTTGGTAACATTTCCAGTGGTCCGTTGCAATTTGGAGAGGTGATGTAAAGCACAGCAGTACAAGTTTGAAATTTACGATCCAAATCAAACTTAGGGAGGATCACATTTCCCGTTCTTTGTGTAACATTCAGATTGATGCAAGAGGATGATGCCCATTCTGTTCCGGTAGTTTTGCTGACGTAGTAATGACGCTTGGACAGAATTGCAGGATAACGGAATGGTTTGAGCTCATACGAACCATTGTATGCCGTCAGGGTTTCCTAATTAAATTTAATCCGGGACCAGGAAAATTTATTTTTAAAAAATTGACTGGCGCTATTTTTGGATGTGGAGTTTATTTTAAAGAATTTATGCAAAAAATGTCTCAATCGATTTAACTTACGGAAGTATCCAAGTGATTGGAAAGGACGTGAATAAAGCAATCACGAAACAAATTCAAAGCTTTATTCAAATCCAAATGCAACTTGTCCTTTCGCAACTGATGAGATGGAGTAATTAAATGCAAATAAAATACACAGAATATCCATTTAAACTTACTAGTCATTGTTAAGTTTTCCTCGGCAAAATAACTTTTGCCCGCGAATGTAGTGCCACTAAAACTATCAAGCTGGAATAAGGTTGCATTCATTTTATAGTCAAAGTTTTTACATTTGCATAAACTATTTTAGAACGTGTTTACGGAAACATGTAATACAAAATAACAGATAAAACATTGTCTAAGATGATTATCCTAGAAAAATACTCCATACTCGTGGCACTAATCGTTTGCAATGATCAAGATCAAAATACCGGAAACACGCTGCAAGTTATTCGACTAGGCTGCGGTTTTCTGACCAGACGAAAGTCTCCAAGTTTAATTGAAATTGACAAACTTATTGGCACGACAAAGATTTAGATAAGAAAAAACATGTTTTATCAAAACTTATTATCTTTGTACATTTTAATCAGGTAGTTAAAGATGAAAGATATCCTAAGTACTTATTTACATCCTTACAAAATTAGTGGTCTACCACCTATCCATCTCGAAGGACACAGCGTTAAATTGGTAGTATAATTTGGTAGTTAGTTATGCGGATGCCGGAACACTTTAAATACCTCCTTAACTATATGCGTATCATCCGTGCAACTATCTGTGGCTATGTAAGGAAATTACGTATTATTTCCTACGCTTTTCTGTCACGAAAAAAAACAACCAATTTCATTTTATTTGGCAAAATTTCTCATCCAACGCGAGTAATTGAATTTAATTTGAACATGCATTATGCTATTTAAATTGACAGATAAGATTGAAGCCATACAATGACATCCATACATTTTAAATAATTTTATTTAATTTTTTTTCTCAAATCGAATAGAGGAAGGACATAATTTTAAATTTAAGTTATTCTATAATTAAACAATTCATGCATAATTAATTAATCATTCACATTCACTATATTTCGTCATTGAATGAGTTTAATAGTAAAAGGGTAATAATTTTGTGGCTTAATTTATTGATTTTCAAGGCTTCACCGCTAAAAGAAATATTTGATCAGAACATTATTTTAAATTATTAGGTTAGGTTTTAGATAAATACCCTGCATAAATGCATCCCCCCTCTGCATTTTAATTTTCGAGGCATCAAAAAAATTAAATTTTAGTTGTTCGTGATTCTACATCACCTCTAGGTTTCTTGAAACTAATTTCCTTTATATCCCCTCCATTTTTACGAGGAAAAAAAATTCGTCGAAAAATTCCCTCCAAACTTTCTCAAAAAAAATTTTTTTTCAACGCTTTCTCCATATTTTTAACCTAATCATGCCAAATGAAGCAAAAGAATTGAAATTTTTTATATCACCTATGCACCACAGGGTATTTATGTAAAACTCAACCAAATTAATAAATATTTAAATATTAATGGAAAACTATGTGACTTATTACAAAAAAATTGTGATTTATTAAACCGCTGAATTATTTATCAAAATGATATTTTATCAGACATTGTTACGATTCCTTTAGGCCTCTCTTTGTTTTGCCTGAGTTGTATCCCTCATTTCCTTCCTTAATGGATTAGTGACCATTGTCCAATTGGGTGACATGGAACCTGACTTTTTCTGAAGAAATATAAAGAAAACTGTATTTCATATCGGTACATACCAAAAATTCACCTCTTCATTGGGAGCTACTGCCTTCTCGTACAAAAAAAGCCCTTAAATAAATTATTAAAATTTTGGTTACCTTTTGCGCTGCGGCACTCACCATAACCTGCATAACGGATGGTGGCAGTGTGACACTGGGTAATGGCGGAGGCCCATTATTTAACCCCACAGGGATGGGTGCGTTTCTTGGGAGTGTTGGTTCCATCATGTTTGAAGAAGAAGGTGAAGGACTTTCATTGCCACCTTGAATGCCAACACTATTGCTTGCCTCAGCCGCAAAACCATTTTGAGGCTGAATATTTGGCGCTGTTAGCTGACCATCTTCAGATTGTTGCTGATCCTGAAATTGGGACGATGAGGACGGACCTCCACCCTGATTGTCAGCGTGATTTTGATTCATCATGTATCGCTTTTTCATCCCATCATTGGCCCCACCTCTCATCATTATCACTCTCTTCCTGCTCGATTGGGAATTCGCTTCCTCCAGAATTCGCTCAATTTTTGCTCTCAGTTTTCGAAACTCATGTTTCTCATCCTCCAAATCCATTCGAAGCTCTTGTACATCCTGTTTGAGCTCTTTAATTTCATCCTTTTGGTTTTTGATCGTTTCGTTTTTTACCGCAATATTGCGTTTCAATTTGCTTATTTCTCCTTTTTGATTTTCGATTTTTGCTGCAGAAGAATTTGCCATTTTTTCATAATGATTTCGGCCTGTCTCGAGTTTTATGATTGTTTCATCTTTCTCAATCATATTCAATTGAAGTTCTTCGATTGTTTTGATTTGTGCTGCATATTTCTTTTGTAATTCGTTCAAAGCATTTTGCTGAGAATCGCATTTTTTGTTGCAGAAATTTAATTCGTTTTTAACTTGTTCCAGTTCAGCGAGAAGCATGTTATTGCGTGCTTCCAGTTCCCTTCGCATTTCAGCAATTTCATTGTCCTTTGATTTAAGGACATTGTTCACGTTGATATGGCTGATATGATTGCCATATTGCACAAGTCCACTAAAAATGGAGTGGATAATTTTATCCTTGTCGTGTTTATCATCAAGAGTTTCGCCTGGGAGCGGAGTAAAAAGGGATTGAATGGCTTCCCCGGCTGCGCCAATATCCAGTTCTGAAGCAGTTGTGGAAGAACTGGCGAAAACAGATCCGTCAGAGTTATAAGTGGAATGGGGTGTCCCAGCCCAACCGGAATTAGAGTTTGAGTCGGAGCTCATGGTGGGAGACGGAAGAGTCCCCAGTCCGGATTCCTCAACTTCTGAAGACATATGGCCTAAGTGAAAAACCCAAATGAGGTCAGACTTGAAAGTCATGTACGTACTTTAAACTGAATTTACCTTCCAATCCTCCTTGGAATCCTTGTGAGTTGGGCGTGGTACCCATACCCATATTTCCTCCGTAAATCGGGCTCGTTCCATAAGCTTCCTGTTCATTGTGTGGTCCGCCTTGCCTGTGGTTGAAGTCGTCTCGGACCTGGAACGAACCTTCGGTGTCGTTGATCGCCATATGGACACTTTCTCTATTTTCTCTTGTGCTCATTTTTGCTACCAATGTAGATTTGGTGACACCAATGAATAAACTATATTTTAATGAAGAGGAATGAATGTCAAACCAAACCTTAGAGGATGTTGTCTTACGACTGTACAATTTATTAATTTTGCAAATCAATTGTATTTCATTTTAACAAAAGAACAATAGACATACTTTGCACAGCGTAATGGCAGAGGCAATAAAAAGGTGTTAAAACTGCGATAGTGACGTAGCTGAAAAAAAGTTTTGGACGAGAGAGTTATTCTAAAAATGTTGTTTTTAATGACTTTCAAGTTCCATAAGCTGTCAAAGGAAACAGTTCTTTACACTTGTACCCGAGATTTCTTCACATGAAACTCATGACAGGATACATGTACCAAAAGTGGTCGAATGAGCTATCACAATCATTAAAATCTATGTCGTATTAAAAAGGATTTAATCGCCCACGGTCGTTAACGGTTAACAAAATGTACAGCCTTGTTTAGCTTTCGAAAGAGCTATCACAAGCCATATGTTCCATTTGAAAAAAAATCAAACCTTTGACCTTGCCGATTTAGCTAATTTGAAATATGTGTCGTCCTCACAACGGAACCTTTGATTCCAATTCGAGGTCAGTCGGTGACCTCTTTCGAACGCTTTAGCGCTTAAGGACAGATGGACACATCAATCTCAATACTCGATCCGCTGTACGTAATAAACTTTATGGGCTGCAATAAAAGAATTCTTTGAACTGTGAACTGATTACGTACTACGTTTTTAGCAGCAAACGGGGCTTACTAAATAAAACGAAAATGGAATGCAATGACATATTAAATTGTATTTTTCTAAGAATTGAAGAAGTCGATAATCGAAAAGTGGGTTAAGACATGTTCTCAACATTGAATGCTTATTTTCATAAGATTAATTTTTTTTGTACATGTTTTCCACCAGTACGCGTTGAATACGGCATATATATTTTTAAGTACTTAAAATACAAAGCCCCACATTCAATTCATTTTCTCAATCTCAGCCACCTACGCTCTAGGTATTTCAGACCTGCATTCAGTTCATTTAAAAATGAACTGAATACAGATCTGAAATAGATCGTAGGTCATGGGTCAGGTTTGGTCATGTGTATGTCATAAAATAAGTCATGGGTCAGGCTGCAAACTCCCTGGAGTATTTTTAAAAACATTTATTTCCTAATTTTTAAACCGGATTCTAGCCTGCAAGCCAGCAAGTCAAACAGAGTAATCAACTTTGAACGAATGAAATCAGAGGGTATTTTGCCAAACAAAAATTATGATGGCTTCAAACAGCTCTTGTTTCCCTACTTATTTTTGGGATTACTTTCGCTGACGATGAACATTTTTCCATTGTCCCATTTTTTGTGGTTTTATTTTCTGATGAAAAATGCATAAGTTAATGCTTGAGGTTTAGCAGGTCACATTGGTTACAAAAAAATGCCACAAATAAAGCGATAGATTCTTATTTAGTCTATTCGTCTTGAAATGTAAATGATAATTTTGTGCTTTAATTCAGGGACAGTTTGCATATAATTTTACATGAATGAATAATCGAAATTATCAAGGGACATTTGTGGATAACTGGCAGAATCGTCTTGATCTTGGTAATCGCTTTGTCTCATTTCTCGGTAGTTAGGAGGTGCTCCGCCCGTGCAACCGAACCACATCTCCGTACTGCTTCGGGGATAAGGAGGGCTGTCGTTGTTGACCTGCGAGTCATGAATACAAAAAAATGATTGTTTTGGATTTACTTTACGCAATGTTGCTTCCTCTTGATTAATATACGCTAGATTGCCATCGGTTGTATCTCCAGTATCGATCTCCAGAAAAGAAGTAAATGTTTCCATTCCTTCCAGTTAAACTAGCATCAATTCTGTTCACATCTCTCCCCAAACGCAATACACTTAACGAACTAGGATATGGCTTTGAACTAGATGAATAGAAACCAAAAAGCTTGTCACCCTTTATGAAATACAACACTCCAGTACATTCAAATGCGGAATCAAGATTTTCTGGAATTCCTTTGAAATGGATTGACATCCTTCTCGGATAACCTGGATCTGGTTGGGTTCCTCTGAATTTCCAGTAGTTTTCCCCTTTAAAAAAATAAGTATCTCCATTTCTCCTTGTCACTGCTGCATCCAATGGACCATCAACACCTTTGAAAACGTCTTCAATTCGACGGGGCCATCCCGGCATTGTTCCTTTACCTTTTGAGTCAATGAGATAAGTGTAATCTCCTTTGAAGGCATAAATTGATCCGTCCGGCAACATTGTCATTGCATCAATGCTAGAGTTTTTGCACAAGTCAGGAGGACCAATCGTACTTGTCTCACGTTTCCCGTACAGTGATTGCACTGCCTCAATGTCATCCTTGTGAAGTTGCAAATTAGGAGAGTATTCCCAATAAATTGGGTGCATAATTGCTCCCTTAACATCACTGTGGTCTAAGCCTGTTTAAATTAATTCATTAATAAAAAGATGCAGATAATTGCATGCGAAAAAATAAGTATTTTTGCATTTTACCCAAGGCGTGTCCGATTTGATGGACCTAGATGTTGTTAAATAATAAAATAATCACTATCATGAATCAACGATGATTTTGATTTAAAAAACAGGTGCCGCGGAAAAGGGGGGACAAGGGGGGACATATTAAAAATTTTGACCTCCCTATCCTGTTAATGTTAAATTTCCAATTTTCGGGGGCGTAATTGTCCCTCCGTCCCCCCGGTTCCGCAGCCCCTGTAAAAAAACTAATATTTTTACCGCAACAGATAGCACATTAATTCCTTTTGGTGTACCAATAGTCCAATCCTCTTCGTCGTCAAAGTGGATGTCACCTAAGATACCTTCGCCTGGAGGGAAAGCCTAAAAATATTATTACATTTTTTATGTTTCACAAACGCTATATGATTTGATTTCATCAAATACGTAAATTACTTACATGAGCCAATGTAGTCCCAGGTCCATCAAAGGGAAAACTATCTTGCGGGTGAGACCTCGTCGTGAAGCTCAATTCAATATCAACTTCTGGTTTCTCTGGTGAATGGATAAACTCTAGATTGGTGACCTCTGACCATAATTTGAAAGCGCGATGAATTTCTTCCAAAGCTTGTTCCTCCGTTACATGACTACCCATCTTTTTTGAGTACATTCCCATTTTGTAAGTCAGTTCATTTTTATTCCACTTTATGCGATTGTCGTTCATTGTGAGTCTTTGGTAACTACGCATCATCCCTTCATTGGCTCCTTTGAGCTCACTCATGAACATTGTGTGATGATTCGCTCGATTTGAGTCAACATCAAGATTTCCACATCTAGGAGCGTTCATCATTTCAAGGGTTTTCCTATCGAGAACCCCAGTTCTGTTGATGTGACACATTTTCTGGAATTCCACAAGCATTGGTCTCATGTTTGACATGCTTGGATTGTTTGACATTTCTTCGTCATTTACGTAACCGAACCGGTTCAAGTACATCTGCCATTGCAGCATGGTTGCTTTCTATTTCATAGGAATTTGCAGGAATTACTAAAACTGCAGTCATGAAAATGATGAGTGTAAAAAAGTTGGCATTCTGAAGGATTGCCATTTCAAAACATGTGAACTACTTTTAATTAAAGATTGTGCCAAAAATAATTTAACAGCACCAAATAGTGCTTTTGCTCTTTGTCTTTGGGAATGAGCTTGTCGGTGGGTTGGAATTTGGGATCGTCAAGTTTTCGTCGCCGGAAGGACTGAAAAATTTAGAGGAGACTGACATTTATATATGCACATGTTTTATTTCGTGGAATTTCATGTGGGTTCCGTAAAGCATGTGCCTACGAAGTAGTACTTAAGTGGGTTACGAATGTTGCACTTAACCGCACCGCCTATTGCACTATTTCTGTGCTTTTGCTCATTGACTTAGTGAAAAACATTTTTTGGGCTGGATTCTCAAGTTGAAGATGGGCTAAAAAAATTAGATGAGACTGACAATGGCATGTACATACTTTCTTTCGTGGAATTCCGTGTGGGTTCCACAGGGCGTGTGCCTACGAAGTAGTACTTTTGTGGGCGACGGATATTCCGCTTAACCGCACCGCATAGCAAATGCACTTCGATTGTTGGGCATTTTGCATGCCTAATAAAAGCATTTCACAAAAGTGAATCTTTTGATGCTTGTTTTGATGTGGTTCGACTACATGGAACCACTCTGCCCTGTCCCATTATCTACTTTGCCAAGCATCCATAAAAGCGAGAGTAAACCCCAATTCCAATCTTTTACCACATTCCAGTGCAGTGCATTTGAAGTGCAATCCCTGACTAGATACTTCTATTTTTCTATTAAATAAAATTTAGGTTTCAAACTTCATTAACTGTCGGTTGTGGATTTTCGTGATTTAAGTCCTCAAAATTCAAAAAAAAATAGTCATAAATCTCTGCGACCAAAAAAACTGGCATTTTGCAAAACTTTGCGTAAAGGCAAGTCTTTGTTTAATTTATGCTTATTGCAAAATCGTCGTCATCTTCATGTAAGTATTTAAATATACTAGATTAGCATTCTGCCCGGTAGCAGTATCTTTTCATTGGCATCATTCCGTTATACTTGCGTTAAGACCTCATTTAGTTTCATTGCTCCATGGAGGATATGGAAGAAAATCAGAAGCAGAAGAGCTATTCTGAATACATTTTATGTTAATTCAGGCAAAAGAAGTCACTAGAAAAATCACAGTGTTTTATTTTCATGTTGAGGATATTACACTAGCTTGAGAATGTACACTTTGCTTTACATCATATTTTCAATATGATATGTCAATGCATTTATTATTATCACCCACCCGCCCTGTGAAATATCTGGCGAATATCTCAAGCATATTATTTTTGCAATCGTCATCTACTGTGACTTAACTTGGACGGATAGCACTGATTCTGATTATACTGAACGTGAGCACTTAAGTTCAGTTCGAGTTTACTATGCATTCCAGAACATGCATAAACTGATTATGGGATTAAACTGATTGTGATATGGGCTTGATATGAGGGTGAGGAACATTGCATGAAGATGATATGACATGACTCATAAGAAAGTAGCATTACATCTCGTAGATTGGGCTCAAACCATATCCTTTTTCTCGCTTCATGCCTGTGTTTGCAAATTACAAATGTGAGCAAGAACCGAAATTTTTTTATTAAGGGAAAACTTACAAGTTAGGAGTGTTTTTACAAGGAAAGGTTAAGGCTGTTGGGCGTTGCCCATTTTAATTTTCTATTTTGCAAAAATTTGTTATTTCAAATTCGAACAACAAACTAAATCAAAGTGTTGTAAAAAATTGATTTATTCGTTGTATCGCTACCTGGTTCCTTCAACCACTTTAAAGTACGTCTTATTTTAAATTGCGGTAGTAGTCCTAGTGAAAGTCAACTATCATGTACTTTTTGTAATTGTGAAAAAATTGACTTAAATATTTTGTCGAACTAAATCGTAGTATTTTCCTTTAATGTAGATCTCATAAGTATCCCATTAAGTGCTGGATGAGAGAGGACAGGAAGTAAGGGAAATGAGGAAGGAATAACGGAGTTCCAGAAGTACATCAGGCAGGATTTCTAATTTGCTCCGGACCTAAAACCATTTGGCAATTAACCGGTGGAGGTTTTATGCGTCTTTGAAATAACCTTAGTGAATTTTCGTAATAGTGAAAGGACTTTTATTTTTTTCTACCAAATATGTGCAATGACAGTAATATAATCGATTGATTTTTGCAGATTACGGACGAGGTCCCGAAAGAGAAGTAAGGAATTTGATTTTGGACATTCCTAGCACCAAAATAACGTGAGCGACTTATGGGGAACATCAAACATCCTCTTGGGGAAAGTACAGACTTTATAAAGGGGAAATGCCAGCAGTGTTAAGTGTTGCACATTCTGATTTTCAGTACCTAGAAAATAGCTGAATTTATTAGACTGTAGAGTAGTGAGAAACATGGCTGGCGTAATGAATTATTCAGAAGGTATCGTAATCGTAACGTTACATTACTTACAAGTTCAAGCTGAAGCCACTACCTCTTTTTACTCAATTAATATTGGCATAATAGAAAAAACTGAAAAGCTAAAGCTCTTCGAACGAGATAGCTTTTGGGGACTTGCCGTTGCCAATTTTAATATTTAACTTAACCGCATATTGTGTGCTGATTTATTACAGACTTTTATATATTTGGAAGCTGCTGCTGGTTTTTGCCCTGGTGGATTTTGGAGAAAGGTAAAGTTGGCCGTCACATCCAGATCGCGCAGTTCCTCAACCAGAAGTCCATATGGTCTAGAACTTTTTCCTTCTACAGGTGAGTAGAAAAACAAGGCGCTAATTAACTGCTACTCATATTTTTTTATTACGTAGCTGACGTCATCAGCGGAGTATTGATTTCGATTGGGTTGTCTGTCCGTCTGTGTGTCTGTCTGTCTGTCCAGATGATAACTTTCGAAAGAGGTCACCGATTG
>JAHZMX010005599.1:0-83957 GCA_027743895.1 Seira musarum
ATTTAAGCTTTTTGTGGGTTTTATATAGCATAACATTGTCAATTTTTTATCATGGTGAGTTTACAATGGCATTATTCATAGCACATGGAAAAATCTTTTTAAACTTTAAAATACCAGGAAGGCTCACACAGCCAAACGAGGGTCACCATCGTTTTCAGCGTAGTCGAATTGATATATTTCAACTGATTCCGTTGAGAATCTCGATTAGCCGTTGAAACAGGTTACTTGTTAGTAAATTATAAATTACAAAAAGGAGTGCTAGGCGAATAGAATAGGTAACTAATTTAGGATAGTTTCATTTAGGTGAAAAAGTGATTACAAATGAAAAAAGCAACTTTTAAAAAATGGCTTAAGACTTTTAAGTCAGAGTATCTGCATGTTTAATTACTTTACATAGTTGCATGGTACAATGATGCTATGTGAAACTGTGTTCAAGTTCAACTTAGTCGCAATTGCAAATGTAGCCCAAGCATATTCTGGCGGTGGAATGTAGGTGAACTTTGTTTTCTAATTAAATTCTTCTTACAAATTCCAGAATTTCCAAAGCCTGCCGTTCTCGTGCTCATACTGCAAACAAATCGAAGAATGATAACGGTGGTGGGAAAGTTACCGCTGGTGCCTATCAAAACGCGGATAGTGATGAAAACGAGGAAACTGTCGCACTTATGCAACCCATTTCTACGAAAGCTACGGTCCTCCGTGATTCTGGATTCTTGTCAGATAATTCTATTGATAGTGTTAACAATAATTATAAAGGTTTAAGTGATACTGAACAAGGCATTGATCAATTTAGCAATGATAAAGCCCTTGATGTTTCATAAAAGGGGAAAATAAAATTGTAGTAGTTCATTTTATTTAGCGTTTAATGTTCAAGTACATACTATAATGTAGTTTAAGTTTCCTTTAAAGTTTTTAATATATTGTATACCGACCGGTACTCCACATTTTTACCAGTTTTACGATTTACTTTTTTTAGGATACACGAATTTTACCAGTATCACTATGATTAAAAATGATGTAATACGTCTTCGCAATTTTTTTTATAAAAAAATAAAGATTAAAAATCATGTTGATGCAATTTGAATGCTTGAAATAAACCATGCCAAAAATCACATTCAACGATGGATCATGGAACAGAAGCGGAAGTACATTTCACAAACCTTCACTCCTCCTAACGATTGTCTCCATGATTGTGTGTTGTATGATATTCATGCATTATAACCTTTTTACGGGGGTCAAAAGACGGCGCTGTGTGCCCGTTTTTAGGAAACCAAGCTCCAGCTAAAAGGTCATTTTGTTTGCAGCCTTAACAATTTAAAAAATCTTACTATTTAATATTACGAACCTTTTCATCGAAATTTTGTTCAGTGTTCCAGCCTGCCAGCAACACACTTCTGCATTTGGATGATCATATTTTTAAACCGTTGTCATCATTGTCGGTTTGGGTTTGTTCATTTATCAGACATGAGTAAAAAGTTATTGTTTTAACTTCTTAGATGGCTCCAAAGAAGCCTGTACAAATGTAAGGCAGAGGAAGCGAGTAAGCCGCAGATTTGAGATTCCAAACTTTTTACTTGCTTCGCTTAACTCCCTTTTTTACGCCAGCAGTCGAGTCTAAACACCCTTTCATTACATTTGCCGTGTTAATTGGTTTATATCAAGGACTGTATTTGTATTTTGAGGTCATTTCACTTTTTTACTATCTTCATGGCTATTATGATTATTACATTCATATCATAAGACATACTTACATTATCGTAAATATCCTGAGGCATTTCAAAAATCTCATCATATTTTAGCACTTTAAAATATTTCATCATCCCTTGGCCCAACCTTCAGGATCTTGATTTGAGTAAGGCTGCGCTTTTTTTGTGCAATTTTCAAATGATAGGAAAACCAGAAAAGGTGTAAAACTGTTTCACATGGATTTTATTTTGCTCGAGGCATCTAATTCACTTATTCCACATATGTATACAAATCCACCGTTTTCTCCGAAATTATTTTTTCCATTTGAGCTATTCATAAGTAATGTGACACTTTCTCAAAATTCAAAATATCAAAACGGTTTAGTTCACATACCTTTTAAACTTTATCGCGATATGATTTCTTTCAAGTTCAATGGTGAAATAACTGTAAAGCAAAATTGTAGAGGAATTATTCACCATTAAAAAAAGTTTCATTTTATTTTCAGTATTTGCTGCAAAAATATTCAAACTTCTGATCGGATAGAACTGTGACAAAATTTCACGATAATATGATAGAAGTTCTACATGAGTTTTGGCTTATAAATAAGGTTATTGGATATTATGGGAAATAAATAGAGCGTTACAAGATCCAATTATTTGAGTCTGGCAAACACAAAGGTAACACAAAATATGTGTATACCAAAAATACTACCATTGCTGCAATTGGCCAGTATTTATGACATAAACTGCTACGAAAAGTATATTGTTTACGATATCAGGTTGTAGTAGTATCCACCAAATCTAGTATGAAAGGGTGGGGTGACCGAAATAAAAATTGACTTTAAAGCAAAACATCTTGCCAAGTTTGCGTGATTGTCTTTGAAAGACGATTATATCTACTGTTGGCATTTAAATAAAACTTGGTTGAGGCACAATTTTTTTTTACAAATTGCAAAAATGTAATGATGTAGCCCAACACAATATTAGTGATAGGATCATGCATGACCCATAGACTCTTCCGAGAAAGTAAAGCGGGACTTTATTTGCTTTTGCATTGGCTCAGATTTTACAGCAATTTCAAATACAGTTTTACATAAAAGGCCAGTTTAAAAACTAAAAACCCTTGAAATTCCTGCAAAGATTTTAATTATCCGTCTTATCTGATCAAAAGTGCACAATCCTCATCCGATTTTCATTACGATGACATCAAAGAAACGAATCAAGGGACCACGTGCTTCATATATTTCTATTTTTTCTGGTCAGTGAGCTCTTTATGTGCTTAAGTATTATCATCATCCTCATCTCCTTTTTCTCGCAGTTAATATTGCCAAAGAGCTCTACATTTTTGTACTTTGTAGAGAAGACAATGAGCGAAATGAAACGTTATGCATGTGTAAATCTATGATGATTCCCTCCCAACTCACCCTCTCTCCATCCGTCCGTCCGTTTCGCTCTCGCCAAGTCACGACTCACGACCGTCTCTTCTTCTCACCACCGTACCATAC
Source organism: Seira musarum (assembly GCA_027743895.1). Lineage (NCBI taxonomy): Eukaryota > Metazoa > Arthropoda > Collembola > Entomobryomorpha > Entomobryidae > Seira > Seira musarum. The sequence goes on from JAHZMX010005599.1 coordinate 3,191, forward strand.
GACCGCCGTTGATTTCAGGCTCATTCTGCTGTCTTGCCACTTCCACTTCAGAACTTTATTAATCCCAACAATTTCCGCGAAGAGCTGAAACGAGATGTCCAACAGCTACTCCTCCAACGAACTTATTTTTTTTGTATCTCATAAATGCAACCCCGTTTCGTTTCCTCATATTTTCATCGCAGAAATTTCTTGAGAGGCCATGCCAGGCCAAGTAGTGTAGAATGCCGCAACAATCACAATCTACATTGCATTGCATCGCTTTTCAACCACTTTCTCTTTTGAGAGTTTAACCGTAGAAGAGCATCTCTCGTCAAATCACAATTTACATTGCGCTTGCTATTGAGGCACTACAATCGCGTCCAAAAAAGAAAAAGTTAGAAGTCGGTGAGGAGAGGAGATATGTTTTGCTTGCTTCGTTGGCGACCACGACGGGTAGCTCAAGTGTATGCATGCATGTGTGTGTGTGCCTCTGGTTCCTCTGTCTTCTTTTGTAATATAGCTCGAGTGACTGAGTGAGTGAGTGGTTGGTGCAAGCAAACAAGAACTTTATCCCTTCCTCCTCACTTTTCCTCGCTTTCAGTTTGAGCAGGAGCCCGATTCCCATATCTGAATCTGAGCTGCAAAGAGTATCACACGAAAAGCTGTTTCCTACACCTCAGAGACTTGCTACTGAAAAAAACGGTGGTGGTGGTTGATGGTGGTGGTGGTGGTGGTGGTGAGAAAAAGAGAAAAACCATTCTGTTTTCCAGTATTCCTCTCCATCACGTTTAACAAAGCGATCTTAATTGTTTGTTCCATTTTGTAAAAATTAAAAGTGTTTGTTTAAACAGTTTCTTTTTTTCTTAATTTGTGAAAAAGTGAGAAGTACATATTATTGCATAGTGGATGAAGTATTACGGTTGCGTGCACTCACTTACAACTAAAGAGATCATGCTGCTTTGAACCCCAAAACCCGATTTGGGGCATTGTGAGAATTTGTGTGTGGGAAAGGGTGTTTTTATCTCGCGTCGTCTTCTTTTTGGATTATGCCAGTTCCAATCGTTCGCATACTGATACCAATTCTTACATTAAGTTTTTAATGGCATAATTAATTTTTGTAGGTCTCTAGAGTTGTTTTATTATAAGATTTAGTTCAAAAGTGTTTTTGCCATCAGTGCACCACATCAACTCCTCCTGATACAGTCATGTTTATGCATACTAAATTACAAGTAAGTTTGTTACACATTCTGTTTTTTAAAGATATTTGAATACAGCAAAAAAATTATAACTTTTATTTAATGGTTTTCAATTTGGACCTGTAATTAGTCTGGTATGATATGTTCCAGTCTTGTTTTTAGACATAAAATACGTTGATTAATTGATTGATTACGAAATTACGATAAGTTTCGTTAAATATATGAAATTATTTAGAGTGAGAGTTAAATTGATGGGCTATATAAGCGAAATTTTAAATATCTGTAAACACAAGGCAAATAATATAGACCTGTGTGTTTGGTTGGCAGCTAAATTGGAAAGTTGGTAAGAATAGGGGCAAGATGGCATTTTGAAAGATTTCTTTTTTTCAACTTCTTATGCAAGTAAAGTTTACTTACAAATCTTTCAATTCAAAGAGTTTTTAGGTGAAGTAGTGTAACTATTAAAAGAGCATTGCCAATCTTTGTGTCAATTTTGGAAAGGCTGGAGAACTGCAAACAATTTTTGGTAGGCCATGAGAATAAGAAAGTAAGCAAATTAACTGCTTCAAGGAGAAGATCAAATCAACATTCATAAATGACTGGAAGAAAAGTTTTTTGGCTTCAAACAGTAAATAATGGAATAGATTCTGGAGTGGGATGCAAGCACCCTCCTCCCTTACAATAAATCTTGATGATTTGAACCCTCACTCAACATCCACTGCTTTTTTTCTCGTGTTCCACTCTACTCCAACACCAGAAGTGAGGTGACAAGTACGAAAAAAATTGTAATTTTTTGGCGTAAGACTAGAAGGAAAGGAAATGCAGTTTTTCATGCGATTAAAAAGAGCGTCGTCAAATGTAAAAGTGAAAAACTGGTTGGAAATAAAAAAAATGAAATGAGCCAGTCTATATGCTGAAGAAGAAGTTTACTTACCACTGAAGAAACTAGCTTACAGCTGCAATTCCACTTAACATACATGTTTTATATTAAGTTAGGTTCAAAGAGGAAGAAATGAAGTTGGGAAAACAAAGAAAAAAAAGTAGTCGTTGTCGTCGTCGAAAAACAGGACACAGTTTACACATTTTCTACCGCACTACTTTACAAACTACTTTTCCTAGTTTTTTTTTCTCCATGTCCTGTCTTCGGAAGCCAGGAATAAGCTGAAAAAAAGTCAGCAGTAGTCACTTAGTGACTTACTAGTTAGAGTTACTTATGTGAAAAAGACATTGGATAAAGGGGGGAAAGGGAAAACGAGGAGAAGAAGAACTCGACGTCGACAACGTCGACATTGAGATATATTGGAGTGTTTCACCGGAAGAAACTTTTGACTTTTGGGGTTCGCTAATCGTAAGTTATAGAGTCGTCTTGTACGTATTCACAGTTTACGCAAGGACAAGCGCCTTCTTCCTATTCTCCTTCCCCATTTTATCTGTCGCTCTTTCTCTTTTTTTAAACTTTTTTAACTTTCCGTGTAAATGACTGTCCCAGTGTTAAAAAAAAACGAGTGAAATAAGTAAGTAGTGGGTAAGAGTAAGAGAGAGACATTGAGACAGAGAGAAAGCAGTTGGAACATTCGAATAGTTCACCACTCCCAACTACCAAGAGTGAGTAAATAGTATATGATATTGCACTCGAAGTTGCCAAAGAGCACAATGAAAACAAAAAGTAAGAGAGTGAAAAGTAGTAAGTACAAATAGCACTCGGCCCGAACACACCAGACAACACTCAAACGAATGAACAGATAGTTTTCATACTTTATTTTTTTTACCCGATTTCCAGCTTCTTTGCCGCGTTATGGTTTTCACTTTTTGTGGGTCCTTTCCCACTTTCTAAATAATCTATGGACTAGGGAAAAAAATTGCTGTGAATCGTAAGGACAAAGTTCAGATTTCCATCCAGAAATTCAAAGGAATAAGTATGTGTACATGTCCATATTAAATAGATGCAAAAGTATCTGCCACAGCTATCATGTCGATTTCTTCTCTCTGTGTGCGGAACTTGGAGTGCAAAACAGAGATTCAATTTAGGGCGAGAAATACAATATTGTGGGGTACTTACGCTGGAAAGTGGGAGAAAACAATGTCACCAAAATGTACTGTTACTGTTGTAGTAGTTGTTTCCTTCTTTTCCTTACCCGTCATTTACTTTTGAGAGGCGACTGTGAAGAAAAAAAAATGTTTCCTTCGAGTATCAATAGAAAGAGATCACATTTATTCATTACGAGAGGAGGGAACAAGAGAAATGCCCATTCATAAGAAGATCACAAAAAGAAAAGTTGGGAACATTTATGCAAACTTCCAGTTCGAGTAAGTAGTACTTAAGTATGTATGGGAAGTGAGAAAAGACTGATAGAGTAGGAGGGAAACATTTAGTATGTTTTAGTTACTTCATAAAGTGGGGGAAATGAATGGAATTGAAAGAATTGAAACCATGTCGTTTGCACTGTCTTTTTGCACCAACCAACCAACCACCACAAAAAAAAACTTGTGTTTGGCACTTCGTTTTAGTGTCACTGCAACCAGGCGACGTCTCAACTAAAGTAACTTTGGAGAAAGGAAATTTGCTACTTCACAATATTTAAAGAATTTAAGAAGTATGTAACGTTTTAAAACACTTTTCTTACTTAAAGGGAATGAAAAAGTGAAGAAAAAAAACTGTGATTCACTATTAGCGTTTTGGCATTACAAAGTCTTTGGCAAAGTTGGACTTAATTTTACGTACATTGCTACTATGCTCGCTTTTCTTCTATTGAAATCTGGATCTCAAACTGTTTTGAACGGAGGGTGAAAAAATCTTAAAGTCCACAATAATCCTGATTCGATGTTGATGTTGAGTGGGGTATGTTATTATCAGTCACAATATTTGAGGAGGAATAGAAATAATTTAGTCAGTCTTCAGTACCAGTTATTTCAGAATACTTCGACATTAATTACGAAAGTGCAGTTCTACCCGGCTAAAAATTTTATTTGAAAGAAAAGTTTGGGTTTAAAAAATAAAATTTGCATAGAAATGGTCAAACTTGGGCAACACTATCTCTTTTGTACGTAATATGCATCTGCATAAAACCTGTACGACGCGACGCATGACTACGCCAAAATTAGGCCATATGGACCCAATATTTTTTAAGGTGTATTTTTTAGGTACAAATGTCTTAGCTGCAATTCTTACCTTTTTGTAAAATAAGAATCTCTAAAATAAAAAGTAAAGCCGAAATAACTAATGCATATTTACGATATTATAATCTGGACAAGGACGTGGAAAAAAATTTTCAGTGAAATTCTTAAATTAAGGCTTTTAGGAAGTAAAAATTTCGCGGGAGTTTTGGTATCAACCAGAGGAAATATTATTTGCTTGTGGCAAAATTGTTTCAAAAAACATAATGCTAAAACATTACGTGCAATTTAGAATATGGAGGAGTCCTCATACGTCCCCAACTCCATACCACCCTCACTAGTGGTATTTTCTCAAGCCGGATATGGTGATACAATCAGAATGCAACGGCCGTTTGGATCACAGGTAATTATAAACCTTCTAATATAATTTTAATTGCTTTCCTCAAAATCTTTATTACAGTTCAAACAAGAGAAAATCTTCCGAACGATTAGTCTTTGACACTTCATAGGAATGAAGTAATTGAATCAAAATCTAATTGCAATTTATGACTTATGAACAAAGGCGAAGAGTTGAGTGGAGTGGCTTCCTTCTTTTGAAAGATTCTCCTTGCAAATTTTCTTGACATGGAAAATGTGTCCATGAAAGTTTTAAAGTATTGAAAAAAAAGAGAAAGTGCAATCAAGTAAAGTTTCTCAAGTTCCTTTGTTCATTTATAGATTTTATTGACTTCGATATTACTGCGTGAATACGGTCGTTATTGGAGTGAGCACAAGTCTTTCCACTCATTTATTCTTCTTCCCCTCTTTCTATATTATTCTTTCGTTGTTTCGGTGTCTGGAAGTTTTTACATCCTTTTGTCATATTAACTATTTCCTTGTTCACTTAATTGCACTCGAATGTTTTCAATTCACTTTATTCGTTTTTCCTCCTTTTGTTTCCTCTAAATTCTTCCTCATTTATTAAGTAAAAAGTGGAGAAGGAGATTGTGCTTTGAAGTAGGAGTAGTGGTAGTCAAATCGTACACCACCATTTTATTGAGAGGAGAAAAGAAGAGAGTAAGGTTATTTTCCATGAGGGTAAAAGAGAAAATATTCTTCATTTGAGATAGGAACTGAACTGACTGGGTGAGACAATGTTTTCCTTTTGTTGGTGTCATCAACATGATCTTCGCGTGTTTTCTCTGTCCTTCCCTTTCTCCTTCTTACTATTCTATTGTTTCAACTACGGAAGAATCGTAGAAGAGGAATTAACACTACTCCAAAAGTAACTAAACTACTACTTCTCAAGACATTTTCACTTTTAACTGGTACAAAATAAAGAAACGCGATTATGTCATGTGGTTGCTCTGCTCTGTAGCTCTGCCTGTAATAATCATATTAATAATGATAATAATAATCACAATAACTTTTTCTTCCGCCTCGCACTCCACAAAACGGCATGTCCACTACGCTCTACTCCAACTTTTATGCAAAGAAAGTAGGTAGGTATGTACACGTTCATCCATTTCCCTTGTGTGGTAAAAGTAAAGATTTTTTTCAAGGAAATGCAAAGTTAGATGTTTTTTATTTTTTTACCGAAACATTAATTAAAACACTCATTCTTTCCTCTAATATGAATTTAGTTACGTTATCATGGGATAGGTCTTGGGTTTTCTTTACTGCAACTTGATATGTTCTTCTATGATATCATCATGAACTCAAGTTTCTCTTTCTATTTTCATACCCTAAAATGGCACACACTTTCTTGCCAAAGTTCAAAGTTCTTTATTTCCCCTCATCTCATGTGAATGCATGCAAGTAAAGTAATGCATTGAGTCCTTTCAGTACTTTTCACTTTCATAGACGACAAGAATTAAGAATATTGAGAGAGGAGAGAATGAGAATAGTGTTTTTGGAATGCGGCTTCCTCATTTAACGTGTGTGTTCCCTTCACAAAAGGATGGGGACAAGGAAGAAATGGAAAATATTTCCCGGTATAAAAAGGAAATAGTGAGTACTTCAGTGACAGCCAAGTCTTTACACTAATTGCCTCATAATCCGGAGCTCTCAAGTGATATTATTGTGTCGACAGAACTGAGAAGCCTGTTTTTCTCTATAAATTCTCCTCACTCCGCTCGGCTCTCGCTCACAAGAAAAGTCATGCATACCAAAAACCAATCCAACCAACAGAACAGCCACTTCAAAACTTGTAGTATTCCTACTTACTTCGACTTTTCTTTGCTTTCCGTTGTGATGACATCGTGTAGCGTAACTGTAACGCAACATCTAAATATTCGGATGTTATTCAGGAAGGATACATGCACCCTTCTCCTCTCAAAGAAAAAGAATTTTTGTAGAGATCAAGTAACCAGAGAAAATTAGAAATTGACCGGTATTTATGTTTGATAGGGGGTGGAAAAAGGGGACTAGTAGAAATTGAATATATTATTCTCCCCATGAAGTTATACACACACGCTTATTTATTATCAGTTTTTCTTTGAAATTGTGCAAAAGATGTGCAATAACTTCAATTTAATGTTATGCTTTTACATTTGAACAATTTCGATATTTGAATGGTAAAGTAAAAGGAACGAAATTGAGCATGTGTTTTTACTACGCACTGCATCTTTCCGTGCTTGCGTTCGGGCCGCCGTAAATACCTTTTCATAAATGATTAAATAATGATGATAGTGTGAGAAAAAATATGCTGGATTATGACGATATCGTAACTAATAAGTTGCCACACTTTAACCAAAGAGAGAGAGAGAGAGAGAGACGGGGCAGTTTTTTAATATATTTTTATCCAACAAATGGGCTCAACATTGAGGCATTTAACATTCCTAAGGTATTTTCAAACAGATGTGTATATTTGTATGTAGCTAGGTAGGTTTTATTTTGCAATTTTGTCACGTACCTCTGAAAAGCATAATAATCGTTATTGAAACGGCCCACGTACGCTAACGGATGATGATACCAGGAAATAAGAAATGCCAACAACGTTATGTAATCTCGCAGCTTCCTGATATCTTCTTTTGAAATCCTTTGCTCTTTTCATTTATTACTTATTTTTTTCACTCCGCTCTGCATGCAACAGAGATTAAAAAAGTGAGGCCAACAGTTCTTTTTATTTAAAAAATGGTAGGTAATAATGATGGTTTGTCCCAAGCTTTTTTACAAGTGATTCTAACCAGAGGCAGGGAACAGGGAAATGAATGAAGGAATTTGAAAAATGTGTCTTCTGTTTCCAATGCAAGTGCATAAAAATATATTAGAAGTAACAAGATGTGAAGTAAAATCCTTTGAAAAAAACAGTCTTGAAATGAAAAAATTTCATGTTAAAATTTCTAATTTTGATATTAAAAGGACGGGAAGGATTTAAGTTTAACAAATCTTTCAACATCATCATTTGGGCTCCGACACATGGATTCTTACGGTGGCCTACCAGCACAACTAGTTCACCTGCAAAATCCATTTTTGCATCCAGCATTAGAAGCACGCTTGCCCTTTGGAAGCACTGGAGCATTCAGACCTGTGGTCACATCCTCAACCTCCTCAACCCCAACATCGACATCGTCTGTGGAAGAGAGGATTAGTGCTAAAGGCCTGTCTTCCGCATTTACAGCAGCAAATCTTGTGAACAATCGAAGGAAGCTTGACTCGATAGTTGAGAGTGTCATAGAGCAGCAACATCATCAAAGTGGGCGATCTCGAGGTTCTGGAGGATCAGGTCCTCCCCAGTCTCAGCAAAATGATCAAGCATCCTCATACTCTCAAAGTAGTGGAAGTGTTATTAACTTGGACAAGTCATCATCATCAAGCTCTTCAGTTGCTGCGTCAGGTTTCATGAATGGGGGCCAGTCAAGACATAGATCGTCTTCGCCAGCAAATATTAATGTCCATGTGCCGAGCAGCTCCCCTTCAGTGAAGCAGGAGGGTGATCGCGACAGGGCTGATGAATGTGCAGGGGATGACAGGGATGGGAACGGGACACCGAACTCCGATGTCACTGAAAGGTCTACACCAGAGGAAACTCATCCTTCAAAAAGTAAGTAAAATGAGTTAATATTCTCTAACCTCCATATTGTGCTCGAAAAAACAAATCCAATCATATCTGCCCATATATCATTGTTTTCTTTCATCATCATCATCACTATCATCATGTACATATGTACTTATTGCATCGACATACATCCACGTCACCGCACATGCCGATTCACGTTAAACAATTGCTTTTGCTAAACTATTCGATTTTATTCACTCAAAGGTCAAAGTCCACGAACCTTACGTTTCTTTGATATTAAAAACGTATAAAATGCACTCTTTTCGCTGACTCATGCTTTCCATCCCCTTACCCTGTAAATCTCTTTCGGTTTATGTAGTACGTAATATGTTTTCAACTACTACTTATATCATGGTAACAAGTGGTATCAAGACTGGATATTTTGGTGGACGTAAAAAGTCAAAGGATTTCAATCATTCCTCTCTGGTCACTGTAACCCTTTTAGCTTGTGACCCTCGGAGTAATTCCACAATTCAAGAGTCTCTTACCAGAAAAAAATATCTAATGAAGACATGGAATTTGTCAAAAGGAAAAGTAAAGAAAATAAATACTTCGAGTGGGTTAGCCTATTGCATGTCACCGTTGAGAACAAAGTCAATCCCGATTTTTGTGACTCTTCAAATAAAAGTCTGTTTGACTTCACTAACGATCTACTTGGGTTTACTACATAAGTTTGTGTGTTGTAGTAATCTGTTTTTCTATCATCATCATCATCATGGCTAAAGACGACGTTGAAATATTTCGTTTTACCCTGTACTCCTCCATTGTATTTCATTACATTATCAGAGTCTGAAGAGAAAGTTGTAACTTATTCGGACCAAATAGCATTTGTAGAAGTCAGTCAGTACTGTAGTACGTACGTCGACAGGCTGTCCATTTCTTTCGGTTCTGTCACTCTTTTCTCCTTCGTTTTTCCTCAAATACTACGAGAGATCCACCAAGTACCTATTTTCCCTTCACGTTCCACTCGTGATATAAGAGGATTTCCTAGATTACTAACAGTCGAAATAGCTATTTATTATGTTTATTCTTTACACACATTATCTTCTTTACTCTTCCATATGGTCCTTAGCAATTATAGAGATTGCTTGGGCAAACACAATCGCAATCTAGGAATTTTATCAATGAAAAGTCACATTACGTCACAGAGGTCAGTACGCAAGCCACTCTAAAGAAGAGTTTTTCTTCTTCACATGTTTTTTTTAGACATATCTAAACTACTCTAGCAAGGTTTAAAAAATTAGCATATTTCAATCTCAAAGAAAGTTATTGTAGAAGTAATATTTTCTCTGGTAGTTATTTTTTTTTTTTGTGCCACAGACAAAGTCCAATGTACGTACACATCTTCATTATTCTCAAGTGAAGAGGCAAAGTGGGGTAGTGGAATAGTGAAGAGAGCAAAAGGAATGATAAGATAGATAATGGAAATGAAAAGAGAAAAAGGAGTTTTTTTTTCTCGACTGTCGGATAAAGTCCGTTGTTGATCTGACACGTAATTTCATTATCCTCGTCTTGTTCCGTTTGCCCTCTCCATAATTTTGTGTTGACTTGGGTTTTACCATCTTACAAACTACTTGCCTTTTTCCCTTTTCACTTCTCCTCCACTCTACTCCACCATATTCTGGGTGGATGGGAAAGAGCAACGAGCATAAACTTTACAGTAGGAAAAAAAATGTTCAAGAGCGAGAGAAAAGGACAATGTGGGGAACTTTTTTTTCCTTCTGAGTAAAATCTGTATCCGTAAAATCCTATGACAGCATTAGCCAAAAAAGAAGACAGTGTCTTTGACTACAGGAATTGGTTGCTGAATGTTTGTTGTAGAAAAGCCCTGAATGTGAGCAAAGTTTTAATAGACAAACAAAAACACATCGTTTTTGAAGGAAGAAGTAGGTAGGTACAACGTGTTTTCTCTGCTGCTGCCACAAGAAATGCACTTGTTTGTAAACACTTACATGCAATAATACAAGTAACAATTAGAGTTGTGGTGATGACCATGGTCATAGCTCTTTTGCGCTCTTCTTTCCTCCCAATGTTCCATCCCAGCGGTTCTTATTTTCCTCCGCATTCTTCTATCCACAGAGAGAAAACTGATGAGCATTTACTATGGTGCAGCAGATTCTATATATGCTTATGTAGCTTTACTTATAATTTCACCGGGTTAATATTAGATCATAAGATGAAATCACCATCGGCCATCGGCTCAACCACTTCGCCCTCCTTTTTCCTCTTGACAGAGAGGGAAAGCTTTGGAGAAAAGAAGGGAAACCAGGGAGAAACTTAACAAACTGTTCAAGTTAAGAAAAATGTTTTCACTAGTGAAACATGGCAATCACGACCCATTAGCATGGTGGACATTCAGACAGACAGTGGACAAGAAAATGCACGGAGAAACAACTTGAAGAAGTACACACATGTATCCATGCATACTTACATCTATCTATATAGTTTGTATTGTAGTTGTAGTAGCACTACTTAGAATTTAGTTGAACATGTATTTATCTCATGAAAAAGTTTTGCTCTCCTTCTAAAATGTTACTCCAAAATGATCTGGCACGCAATACTAATGTAGTTGTCGTAACATACCTAACATAAATTCCTTCTAAAATGGTTGCTCTCTCTGGAAATCATGTGCTCCAACTTGTACACCAAATGATGAAAAAGAATTAAAGAGAGTAAGTTGCCGATTTTTAGTTCAGTCAGTTTAGACAAAAAAATAAAAGGTTCAAGTATGACCTTTTTCCTCTCTTGAGCTCTGCTCTGTGCCAGCTTTGAAATAAAAATATATAAAAGGAGAAAGTTGGACTACCACTGACACTCTGACGTCCTTATCAAGATTTTTCGACAAGGGAAAGTAAAATATACAAAGTATGTGGTTATTAGTCTCTTCACATGTTCACATTTATGGACACATAATACTTGCTTTTCTCTGCCATCATAAATATGTTTTAAGTCACTACTAGAAATACACCTTTTGGGATCATACTGCTTAGGTTAGCCTGGAATAATCTCCTTCACTAATTTTAGAGGTGAGGTCGGGTCGGGCAAAACATTTTCTTTAAATGGCTTTTGGAGTTGGGGCACCACTGTAGCATTTGCTTTACGATATTACCTCTCTCCGGCTACGCTCCCCCTGCTCCTCCTTGATGTTTATATTTATTTTTAGGAATGAACTTTTATTTGAGAAGGCTTAAAGATGCAAGATTTCCTTGGTCATGTGTGCAATGCAAGCACACAATTGTCAAGAAGAAATTCTTTTCTTTAATACAGTTACATGAAATGAATTTCTGTTTTGTTAACCCATTACTCTAAATTTTAACCAGGTATGAAATTAACGGAAGAAGACGAACAATACATTGTATAAGTAAAATACTTGGTGAGAAAAAGAAAGTTTGAGCAGCACACCCCACCCAACTCTCTTTCATCCCCTTCAAGGCTTCTACCTATCTTTATAAAGCTTCAAAGCATTACTAAATTTGAAAGACAAATAGATTTCACGATCTTTGCACACAAGTTTGCAAAGCAATGCAATACTCATGTTACACTTGACAATTATCATTAATTTTAGGAGACAATTGTGAGTTTATGTTTATTAAGGAAAGACAAACATGAACATGAAACCTTGAAACCGTGAAGATTTTTTGTCGTCGTATAAATATTCCAAGTGTTCTACCTACCTAATTGAGATGACAAGCAATTTAACACTGCGTATTCATAAATTTGTCGATGGAAACGATTCTTGAGAGGAGGGGAACATTGGCTAATTAATGATGAACAAGAAAGCCTTGTCAACCTGTCACATTCTTAGGCAGAATAAAAGAAGGTCATGTCATAATTTGTGATTCTTCCTCTGTGTAGTATGCTGTCTTTGTCTTCCTTCCTCCATGTATTGCGAGATAAATAGTCATTTTTTTGTGTGATCTCTCCGAGTTCTTTAAGAAAGATTGAGCTGACGTATTTCTTTATCTGTCAATTTATTTGTTCCAATTCATCCCCCTGTATTCATCTTTTAATTAGAATGTAATTGAATAAAAATTTGTTGTTTTTCACGGTGGAATCATAAAATTATCGTATGGCACATTAAGTATGAGTCAAACAGTGTGTCACAATAACCAAAACCATACCAAACCACCAGGCCGTACCCTCATAAAAAAATGTTGAAGTATGAGGCTCAATTCAATGAAAGCACGTACTTTTTATGAGAAAGCATATGAGAGGGAGGAAAATGCAGTGCAGTATTAGTAGTAGAAGTAGTAGTGGTTGATGGTATGCTGTACTGTGCAACTGCCAAAAGAACAAGGGGGAGAGAAACTCATTTTATCTGCTCTCGTTCTCGAAAGACGACTGGTAACGTCTGTGCTATATTGGAGATAGATGGATGGGAAGTAATGTGTGATGATGTAATAACGACTCGAGAAAAAAGATTTGAAAGACTCTCATTTCTACTTAAGCCACACTCCCATATATTATCTTATACAGGCTGTGAGACAAAGACATAATTCGTTCGCTATAATGGTTATTGGGGTTAGGATGGGGCAAAATGAAAACAAAAATGGGAGATGTAAAAGTTACTCGTCTGAAAAAGAAGTCGTTCTTCTCGGATGTGATTATGGTTGATAGGATCCTTTTAACTAACAGCATTTTCACTTGTCTCTTCTGAACATGTTCCACATTTTTCATAGCTACTCTTTTTGCGTATAAGACTTGATAAGGATTGAGGTCATTTTTTAAGAAATGCAGATATAGAAATTCGAGTTTTCTTAATTAATTATCTATCAAGGTTTGTGTACCTCAGTACTTTAAAGTTTGTATTTGTAATTGAGAATGAAGACTAGCTACTGTAATGGTACCTCAAAGCACTTAAGATGATCCTCAAATCGTAAGATGACACAAAAAGTATCGTCGATTATGAAATATCCATGAAATTCCACGTAAGTCGGATACGTTTTGTTATGTTTTAACTACCAACTTCACTTCCTAAACCAACGATCCACAAAGCGACCAGACCAGACCAGTGACCAAACAAACGATATACATAAGCAATAATAATATTTCTTGAATGCGAAGCGACAAAAATGAAAAAAGAGTCAAACAGGGAATACAAGGTTTCCCAAATGATTCTTTCTATCTTTCTCTCTCTCTCTTTCTGGCTCTGTGTGAAAGAAAAAAAACCACTGGCATGCGGATGATAAATTCCAGTGGTCGCAATAATCTCAGAATGGTACACGAAAAATAAAAGGGGCTTTCACCACAGTTATCATTGTCATATATTTATGAGAGCCACCACTAGTACCATCATCGTTTACTTTTTTTGCAGCTTGAAAATGTGCTCATTCTTGTAATATTGTATAAATTTATGTTCTCAGAATATTGGTGGCGAGAAGAGAGAAAAAGAGAGAGTGAGATGGCCAGGAAAAGCTTGGCCCTCCTGAGGACTCCTCATTTTCTTTTATTTTCTCCTTCTCTTCCTGAATTTTTCCCGTTGTAAAGAAAAGGATGTCTCTTTTCATTCCAGAGTGAAACGGGGAGAAAAGGTTGTAAGTACATAGTAGTAATAGTGGTTGTTCATTCTGCCCACTAATAATAATAGTAATCGTTCTAGTAGCTATCATCATCGTTATCATCATCGTTATCATCATCATCGTCATAGCCATAGCCCAGTCCTGTAAAATATAATAATAAGTTGCGATTCTAAAAATGAGATGATTGCATTTTTCATCTAACATTTTTTTTCTGGGGGAAAATATGTTTTTAGTTAAACAATTGCACAGCTATTATTAAGTTGCTTGTCTCACGCAATTTTGACTTCATAGCTTTAACAAACGAGCCAAATCTTGGGACGATACACATCTAATCCAAACAATTGTGATTCAAAGTATACGACTGTCAAAGCTTGTGAAATCTTTATATTGATTTAAACGGTTGACGAAACGATGAAAATATCCTCATTTACCCGCTTAATGGACAAAGTCCAGCTAAATAAAATGCGGTTTGCATACGAACCTCTGAAATCGATGGATTAATTGAACCACCAATAATGAACAATAATAAACTCATTAAACCATATAAAGAATGGTTATAGATTGGGTTTTTTTGCCAAATGGAAACGCCTTTTGAATTCGGGACTTACAATTAAAATTACTCTATAAATAGTATTACAAGGGGATCCCTCGTAGCGTTAGTCATTTAAATAAAAGTAAGTTAGTGGATAGATACAAAAGTCAGACTAACAGACAAACAACACGAATTTATGAGCTAGACGTCGCGATCATAATAAAAGAAATTTCAATGGGAGAATTCCATTGTAGTGAGTATGTAGTATCGCAAAGATACAATATATTATATTATTGCATTTCCCAGGTACGATGTGAAAGAGGTACACATATTGGGTAAAAAGTGTATCTCTTGTGGATCCTCTCTCTCTCTTTCTTTCTTTCTTTATTTCTCTCATCATATCTGTGGAACTGGTGCTTAGTGCTATCTAATCGTGGTTGTTAAATGATTACGGTTGTAGTGTTAGCCCTATCACTATCTCTACTGCTTATTAAATAGGAGTAATATTTGTTGTGTAAGCAGAGTAGTGGTAGAATGTAATAATAACGATGGCAGTTTAAGTCAAAATGGGTTGAAATGAAGAAAAGAGAGAAGCTGCTGAGAAGAAAAGCGAGCATCTCGAGCTTTAGCTTTCATGTGGTCTCTTTGGTGAAGCTAAAACCAGTGGTGGTGGTGGTTGGTGACGGTGGTGGTGGTGGGTTCCTCGTAGGAGTCAGTTCAGTTCGTTTGAGAGAGGCACACACACAACAAAGGAAAAAGAGAGAAAAAAAATCCTTAGCTTTCTGCCTGGCCTGCACTGCAAATAGTTTTGTACATTAAAGCCACAGAAACAGGGAAAAATGAGAAGAAGGCAATATAGTGAAAGGAGGAGATGGTATGGTAACGGCCGCGGCGTCTAAAAATGTTGTATCAAAGAGCATTTTATGTCAGCCTCTCTTATTAAAATCCAGCTCTGATGAATGATAGTGTTTGTATAGCTTTCACCGAATTGTTACTGCTACCACTACTCACGACTCTTACTCCTCCGCTCAAGAAGCAGAAGGAGAGGAAGAAGAAGAAGAGGAGATGGAAAAGCGAGAAGGAAAGAGAAAAGAGACGATCCCCTTTTCTCAAGTTTTTCTCTAACAAAATAAGAGGTTTGCTTAAGAGCTCACAACAGTCAAAGTCAGTGTTTATTATTATGTGCGTTAGCTGAAAGCATTTATGTCACTAGGAAAGACCTCGGAATTCCGTCTTCATTCCTTAATAACACAAAAACACTTTTCTTTTCTCTATCCCTCCAACTTCATACGGAAATAGATGAGATACATAAGTAAGATCGCATAATAATAATGTATTTACACTTATGCGAAGAAAAATCTCCTTTTATTCATAAAATGCTTTTATAAGCGATGATGTAATGTGGTTTATCACTAGAACTGCTCCGTTTCCGACTCGTTTTTTTGTATCTGTTTGTTAAGGAAGAATGAGTGAGAGAGAGAGAGAGACGCTTTACTTATTATTACCGGTACTTGAGCCACCATCATCACCTCAAGAGCCGGAACTATGAAGAAGCTTAAAAGAGATGAAGATAAAGAATTGAGAAGTTGGAGAAAACTCATATAATACACAATACCTCTCACCAAGATGTGCACAATAAAGGAGGAAAATGTAACAGAAGGAAAGAGAAAGATAGAAAGGAGTTGTATCAAATCTTCCGGTTGACTTTACACTGAGAGTTCACTTTACTAAATCCTTCTAAACTTCCCAGCTCCAGAGATAGAGAGTGTGTATGTGTGCTTAACAGCATTTGATGGGAAATATTATGGTCTGTGAAAAAAAAAACGAAAGAATTATGACCGTGATGACTTTCTTCATGGGGTTTGTCTCGTGTCGTGTCGTCTTGTGGTTTCAATATTCTTCCTGTATCATATTGCAATTTTATCATTTTCCTCCTTCACCTTATTTAATAGACGCACCCTTTCGTACCGATTTGAATGATAGTACATACATTGGACTTGAGGTGAAATTAACAATGGCGCTGTATCAAAAACTTGAAGTCAAGTTGCAACTGCTCACAGCTACAGTTACTACAGTTCAGCTGAACTATAAATTATTATTGATCGACAAAGTTAGAATTGTCGCATACCAAATCATTCCAACACTGTATTTTTGTCTTACATGATATTGCAAGAGAAGTGAGAAAAAACTGTGAATTTAGAGAAAGAAGAAAAAAACCCTTTGTGTCATTCTTTATTGCTTTTCCATTGCATCTATTTTGTGACGGGTTGGATAGATAAACAGTAAGCAATGGAGAGAAGAAATGTACATAGCTCTTCCCTTCCTCTATCTATGCCATTTGAAATTGTATTTCTTTTCAAGAAACGAAATAAAATTTGGCTGCAACAACCCGCATAGTCTCAAGTATCCCCATTTGATTACTTCCGTCATAAATTGTGTGTGTCGACTAAATAAGAAGACATTTTTTTCCTCTCGATTTTCTAATATCCTTTACAAATGCCTATTTAAAGTCTCAATGTTTCCTATTTGAGGATTCAATGTTTCCTTTTCTAATTTTTTTTCTCGCCTTCTCCTTCTCCACTTCTTTAGAAATGGAGACATATAAATAGTAGTAAAATGCATAGAAGGTGGAGCTGTGAAAAGCGCTTGATTTATATTCCTCATAAAATGAAATAAAGTAGGGAACTAAAGAATAAATAGATTAAACGGCATAATATGCATCTTTTACGTTTTTCTATTTTGTCTCCTCAAAATCTAGTAACATTAAATTATTACGTTCGAACAAAAAATAGCTTTTTTGTGTAATGGTCGAAGTCAAGCAACAATATTTTGTTGCAAAATCTTAATTATATTAATTAAAATGAGTAGATAAATGAGAAATGACCTTTTTCCACTCCAATTGCCAATTGCATGAGAAGGTAAATTAAACAAAGATAAACACGAGAAAACGAAGGAAGAATCGAGTTAGTTTTACGTGGTCTTTTCCTCATCCCAACATTATTAAAAATCTAATCCGTAACTAATGGATGGGTTGGATGGTTTTCCCTGTGCCCGTTTTTCCACCCGCTTGTAACTCGCAATATTTGTAAAGAGAACTAAGTAACTGATGATTTGATCAGTGTATATATATATATTTTTCTTTGAGTTGTAGTTGGTATTGGTATTATTGAGAAGGAGCATTTCATTACACTCCTTAAATGAACAGATGAATGGGATCAATGAATTGCTTTTTATATTAGTAGCTAGCTTTGCTTGGATTATCTCCGCTCATTTATACACAAAATCAAATCACATGTACATACACATATTCCAAATCCCATCCCATCTGCGTTCCCCGTTTGTACTCTATTTTTCCCAAACTTATTCTCCTCATTTTCGTATTTTACGAATTATCACCAATGTCGTTTAGGACAAGAATCGTTTTTGATCGTGATGGTGATGCACATGTCCATGATATATTGTTTCGTATTGTCACTCACTTTTCTTTTATTTCGTGAGTGAGTGCGAATGCCAACTATATTGGTTTGAGTGAGTGAGTGAGTGACTGACTGACTCCGAGTGAGTTTAGTCATGATGATAATCATAATAACTTTGTGACTTTCGTCATGGTCGAAGGTTTTTGAGAGACTCCATACACAAGATAAGAGATAGAGAGTTAGTGAGCAAGCTGGCTTCCCTAAACTACTGTTTATTTAGTAGGTATCCCTCCAATCACTAAACAAGATTAACATTGTTTTCTGTGTACTTAGGGATTTAAGCCATTTTTTTCGGCTAGTTAAGGACTTTAACCAACGCCAGTCAGTCAGTCGACCTTTCATCATATCAATAATACTGTGAGGAAATGGCGGTTGCTTGGTTGAACCGTCTAAATTTTTTTCTTCTCAATTATTTTTCCCCATCTCTTTGTTTTTCCAATACTGACTCTGAAATGGCATGGCAGCATATTAGTACATGCTTCACTTAAGCGTATATTAGAAAATGAGCGAAATAAATTTGTATACAAACAGACTTCTCATGGTCACATTTCCTATTTTCTGAATCAAATGATATTTTATCTGTAAGTCATTCTCCGGTCGGTCTCTCTCTCTGGCTTCCCGTGCATTACTTACTTTTTTTTCTATTTCCATTCTGGTGCAATCAGCCAAGCGTTATTTTGTACTTAATGTTGGCACAGCACAAAGGCAGATGAAAAAAAAGAAGAAATGTGAAATGGTGTACCCTTTTTTTATTCAATCTCGTTTTTCACTCATGTCTGCTAATCTGTTTCATTTCAATACCACTCACTCGCTACTCTGCCTATTTATTTCCATTCATGTGTACACAACACAAGTTCGAAGAAAAGAATGCATTGTGAGTTTTCTCTCTCTCTCTCTCTCTCTCTTTCTGGTGTTGACTGAAAAAGTCAACCTTTTCATAAGGCAGTTTTAAACAAATCTCCACAAAAGACCCGTCACCGTCATCCTTACAAAGAAATAGCTTGTTAACTTTTTATAATGTGCTAAAAGTTTAAGCATTAAGGACATTAAGTAGGGGAATGTGATAATGATATGATAAAGGTAGTATGGCATGATATCGTAAGGCCAAAAACTTCAACCAAACATTTGACAGTCCAAAAGGATAGAGATTTATTCGCAGTCGACTAAAACTACTCACGTTTTTTTGTTCACCTCGTAAGTAACGTAATCCGTTATTTTTTATGCGTTACCAAAGTATTCCCCGTTACTTTTGATACGATACAATCAATATTGAGCTCTCACAAATAATTTGTCGTTCTCATTCATTTCAACTTTTCAACAGCAGTCGGGTAGATTTTTTTTATTTGATTCGTGTAAATGCTTCCTACATTTTTACACTTTTTAATGGAAATATGTAACTGAATTCTTAAAGAAAACTGTTGCCTCCGATGTTTATTGTTGCAAGTATTTTTTTAGCTTCCACAATTTTCATTGGATTTTCATACAATAGTCAAATTAGTGAATGCTTCGTGAAAATTACTTATTTTCATAAACTTGAAGCACATGGGTTAATAGAAATGTTCCTTAAAACCTTAATTATTTCCCTGTTAAATCAGTATAATAGTAATAATAACACAAAATGATTTCAATTCAATTGCATTTATTTCAGACCTGAAAATCTATCCCGATGATAAAAAAAACACGAGTTCAACAAGGTGGGTGCAAGCAAATCCAAATTACTTGTTTCACCCTTCCCTTCGACAAAAAAAAAAACCATTTCACCACCTTTCGAAAGGATGGGCTTTCATTAATCTTTTTAGCAATTGGAAGGGAGTTTGGGTTTTATATACCTCATTTAGAGGTGCTGATAGGTGTAGTTTGGTGATAATATCCCCATCAATGCCATTACGCGCATTAACAAGGTACAACACGATCCGTTTTACAAGCGTTTTTTATGTAAGTTCTCTAATAAATATGTAGGTAGACCTACGGAAAACGACAAGATTATATCGGCTTCGTATTCATCCATGTGGCTTGACTTTACGTATTAATCTAATTCGATTTGTGGAAATAAATTTAGACTTTATCAGCTTGAACTGATCAAACTATTAATGTTTTCGAGCAAAAATTGTTTCCTGAGGTTCCTTGTTCCTTGAAAGCACAAGCAATTATGTGGATATTTTGTTATATTCAACGGGTAAATTTAAACAATTCAAAGTTGCTTATTCTAAGGTAAGCTTAAAATGCACACATTCCAGTTGTAGAGCGTTAACATGATTAAGCAGTTGACACAATGAATTGAGGGAGATTGTATTGTTATTGAGCTCATTATTATCACCATTATCATTATGATAACTACCACGATCGAACGTATCTTTTCCACTCTATCCAATTCATTATTACATCATTCCTCTCTTTATTGCTTTGTCTTCTTCTGTCCAGGGAGCACCGGGAGATAGGGAAATTACTCTTGTTTTCCTTGTCAACAAAAACAGGCACATTATTTAATATCGTGAATTTTTTTTTCATGGTAATGCAATGCGTGTCATATTGTACCACTAATGTTTTTGTAGAACACAACAACATTCTTTTCATTTTTATCTCGCTAGCTCTCCCCGCGCTTACATGATATAAGTAAGTAGTAGAGGAAGGCAGGGATCAATTCAGTGAGTGCCCAGATGGTCTCCCTATTATTTCCCTGTGAATCACTGAAAAAAAAACGTCCTTCATCTCTTTTTCCGTTTTCCCTATAAAGTGTATATTTTTTCTGGATGACAAAGGATTTGTGACTATTTTTTACGGAAATATGTATATTGGTATGTGTACAACAATTTTCACTGTGAAATGATGAAAAGATAGTGAATTTTTCATAAACTATAAAGTTGACATAGAAAGAAGAACACGACACAACGTGTGAAGAGTTTTCAACCGCAAACCAGAAACTACAATTTACAACAACGACGCTAGTACCATTAGCAAGACTACTAGTGCGACACGACCATTCTCATTTTGTCTTCTATCTGCATTCTGCATCATTATCATCATCATCACTATCACAAACATACCATGATCATCATCATTATTGTCGCCCTTTTTTTCCTTTTTCGAATCATCATCATCGCCATCATAATCAGAATCACGACACAAGACGAAAGGAACGCTGAAACCCTTATAAAATATATATTTCTCGAGTTCAGTCAACATGACTTTTTTTTGCAAGATACTTTTTCCTCATGTAAAGGTATTATGATGAACGAAATCTGCTGTGATACGATATAATTATACCATTTTGAAAAATGAGTCTCTTGTGTACACAAATGATGGTTGAGTCGTTATGCTAATTCTGTCAACAGAACAGACACATATCCCATGTACAATTGGATTGCGTTTCGAATACGAGAACAAGGGAGAGTCGGTGTGGTGGTAAGGATTTTGGTTCGCAGAAGAAAAAAAAGTAAAGGGAAGTTCATAAGTGAATGAAATTAGAAATGGGATGAAGAAATTACGAAAAAAATTGGGGAAAAGTCTCGCAAGCCATAGGTTTTTAATTTCTTAATGCATATTAGATGCTCTTTGCACCCTTGAGAATGAGAGTAAACTGCATGCAGGATTTTTTTTTCATAAATTTTTTTCTCGCTTTTTCCTCATTTCAAATTCTACGGATACCACCACGACTGTCTGTCTAAAAGCATCCCTGCTCCTCACCCTCACATTTCTTTTTCTTCTTTTTTTATGGAGAACTTTTTAAACAAGACTCGCCAAGATTTTTTTAAACGAAATTTTTGGAGAAATGTAATTAACACGGTGAATCCTTTCCAAGGACGATATCAAAGTTGTAATAATAAAAAAAGTACATGTGGTGGTACAAGTGTTTATAGTGTATGTAAGTAGCATAGCTTGTTTTCCAGTTCCTGCTAAAAACAAACCTTAACTCAAAAATTGGTTGACAGATGAGTATCTCTAGGAATTGTTTGACGCACTCTGATTTACAAAGTTTAAGAACTTTATCTCTCTGCATAACAAGATGCAATTTATCAAAACAAATGAAGGTCATTAGCGAATGAAACAAACTTGTCTTCTCTGCGCCATACTGAAACCAAATGAACATGATGATGCATTGCTCAGACAGGAAGAAACATTTATCATCACAAACATATTTTGACTTAAAAACTATCCCTCTATTTCCTTAATCGGAAGAGACAATTAAAGAAATATCTTTGATTTCTTCTCAAAACTAGAAATCCCGAATAATATTTTTTATGGAATATTGATAATTTGTCCTCAAGATAGATTTGAAGACGACGATCATAAGTCAGAGGGGTATAAATTATTAGCAACCTATTTAAAACTCAATTTATTTATGTCACATTCGATGGAACTGTCGCTTTGTATTCTTTCGTGGTGATGATGCAATGCAATTCCCTATTGAAATTGTTGTCATTGATAGCCATGCCACCACATCAGCGGTGAACCATATGTCACCCTGTAAATCCTTTCTGGAAGGGTGGTGTGGTGGTGGTGAACTGAACTATGCCATTTACGTAGCATGCACAACAACTAAATCTTCCACTCCAAACTTACACAACCCGTTCGGTGGAACTGGAAGCATAATACTTACTTACAGCAACGCATCCAAATGACGTGGACGACCGACCACACAGAGCAACGAAACGAATGTGCAATGAATGTTTCCTGATTAATGAACCGAAGCTGTGCAACACTAATGGAAAATATTTTTGAGGATATGGTGAAACGTGACAACGCGAATCCGGAAGAAACTGTTTTGACTGAAGGTGTCAAAGGTTATTCGTAGTGGAAACAAACGGCAGACGTAACTTTTTAGAATGAGAAATGTAAGCCCTATATCATTCAAGTTTGTTACTGCCACAAATAGATGAGAATTCATTAGCTTGAAAAAATATGTATAGGGAATACTGGGGTATTGTGCGAACTCTTTAAATCTGCGTAAAACTAAACAAAACCCAGTTCCTAAGAATAAGATTAACTGGGGATGGGGATGCTAATTTGTATTGATCAGGTGCTTTTTCGTTATTTTTTTTTTTACAAAACATGTGAATATTTTCAAATGTTTTATATATTGCTAGAATACGCATTTTTGCAGTCACAACGATTTTAATTCAGAACATAGTGGCTTTAACAAAGACAAAACGGAACTTTTGGAGGTAGTGGGCTCCACTTATTGCAACTTGATGATGATGTTGTGTGAAATGTTGACGTAAAAAGTAAAGCTAACAAAGAAGTATAAAGCTTTTTGTACTATTTCGATTCTGGGGTTGTTTCATCATCATCATGTCCATCCATAAGCATCATCATCGTATCGTATCGTATGAGCCATACCAGGACGATCATATAGATCTGGGTGATGTACGTACAACAACTTAAAGCTGTAGCCCTTTTGAGAGTTTAGCAAATGACGCGTGATTGTGGCTTCTGTGGTGTAGCATATGGTGCAAATGAGAGTTAAGCTTTTTGCTCTCTTCACAACACCATCTTCTCCAACACCATCATCATCATCTTACTCCTAGTCATCACATAAGAAGTAGTTGTAGTTCTTAGTACTCTACACTCTCAGTCTGCCAAAATTGGCGCTTTCACTAACATTACATCACAGAAACGAAAGGAAGATATATATCTTATTACACTTCTTTCAAACCGCTTTTATCTATTGCTTTCGTTTTTTTTTCTTTCTCTCTCTCCCGTAATGCTTTCACTATAACTTTTCACTGCAACTGTTACTCCTTAAGCTATTATGGCCACAAACTTGCTGTTAAAGAGGGAAGTGAAATGTCTAAAAAAAGCCAAGGAAAAAAGTGAATGAGTCCTGTAACTGTAACTTCCTAAGACAAAGTGTTTGACGGCTTCAAAAAAAGGAGAACATTTCCTTAAGTACCTACATGTCTGCCTCTATTAAGTCATACTTACACCCAAGAAGTGAGTGTATATAAATACTTGTCCCTAAGGTTTCTACTTAAGTAGAACTTGGTAATTTATTGGAATTGGTACATTAAGCCAAGCGGAACACTCAAAGAGAGAACAGCAAATCTTTTGACGTCACTATAATTTACATTTCTTGTTCAATCCCTGTACAGTATATCGTACCGTTTTTTTTTTAAATTAAAACCTTTCAAAACAAATCTTTGAATTCAATAAAAATAGTATTTACCACTATGAAATTTTGTCATACATCTTTGATTACCGGGCGTTTTGTGGTTTTACATGGATTACAAATGTGTAAATCTCTGCGTTCTCATGTGACCATTGCATTGGCGTACCATTGTGGTGTGATATGGCGTAATGAAATGATATGATGTACTTTTTTGTATCAACTCAACAGTCTGGTCTGGTACAATACCCTTTTTCGTCTGCGGACAAGTGTTGCCTTTCTAAAGCACTTTTTTTATTCATTCACAACGATTTTTTTTAAAAGAGAGGGAATGACTTGCAAAACACAACTGTAGTTCTTTTTTTGTTTGATCTGTTCATAAGCTCCACTAATCACCTTGTCTTTCAGTGCCGTCCCTTTTCATTGAAATTTCGGAGGAAAAATAATAATTTTTAAAGCGCATTCAATTTAATCCCTCAACGCAATTTCTCTTCTTTCTCTCATGCATGCGTCTCATAACGAAATAATTTCAGTGAGACGTGTGCATTTTTTTTATCGAAGTGAATAATAATAGAAGCACTAAGTATACTACCTACTCACTGTGGATGGTTGTTAGGATTCTACTTACTTCACATTGTCTGCGTGTTTGAGTGTGTACATAAACGACATATGAGATCGTTTTTCTAAGGGGACAATGGTCCATGGACTGTCGACAGATTTATTAGCTGTCACTTACCACTAAAAAAGTTTCCACTTGCATGATGAAATTCACATTAAATAGTCATCGTCCTGTGTTATGAAAACTTTTGCATGAAACTGTGACTCTCTCACTACAAACTTGAATGCATCCTTTGTTCCCCTTCATCGCCATCGCTATCGCTATTTTATCCTCTTTCTGAAGAGGAAATTGCATTGGGCCGCTTAGGAAAATGAACATATTTTAGACAGGTTTGCTTGCTCTCAGGCTCCTCCAAGTATGCTGTAACCATAACTTTGATTGGTTCTAATATGGTAATTGAATAAATGTTATAATGACCGGAGCGCTGTTATGTTTTCGGGAAACAGAGGTTCCGGATTACACGAGTCAAGTATCATGTCATGTTTTTACTTTAAATAAGTGATCAACTAAAATACATTGTGCATCGTTTCCTTAATACATTTAGTTCCTGTCCTGTCCCAAGTTTGAAGTTGTTGAAGTAATAAATTTTTTTTCGGGGAAAAAATCCTTCATCATTTTTCTCAGCTGCCTTCCAACTTGTTCTCTAGAATCAGTAAACAGGAAAAGAAAAATGGGATCACGAGGCACCCAAGACAACAATTGGCTTGACAAGTGAGAAGTAACGTATGTACAAAAATAGCGCTTCTCATTGTCAGCAGTGCGTGGAATGTGGTGTGTACTGTGTACACCGATCAATGGAAGGCGGTATAGTTTTACAATAGAACAGAAGCAATGATGATGACACCAGACAATACGTTTTTTTATTCTGATCTAACCAAGAAAAAAAATATAAGATAAACGATGAATCTTCTTTCTCTCGTCGTCTCAAATGTCAGGAGAGAAGAAGAAGGCAAAGCAGAAAAGAAAAGAGGGAATAATCCGGGACAGAAGTTGAACTTACAAGCAATTTGTGGTATACAAAAGTGGCTTAAGAGTCAAACGATGACTTTTTTCTTCCAATATTACAATGTTTTCCTTTCCTTCGAAAAAGAAAATCCTCTCAGAAGAAGAAAGAAAGAAGGATGTGCGAGCGATGCGATGTGCATCAAATGCTTTCATCATTGCGTTAGTGTCTCAAAAAAGCAAAGTTTTTTTTTCTCGGATAGATTTCCTTGCTCTAAACAGAATCAAGAGGGTCCTCTCGTGCCAAGAATATAAAAGGACTGTGTGGAGTGGAGTATCACATTATTTTGAAAAACTTTTTTTCCCTTCAGCTTTCAAACAACTTGTGAAAAAGATTGACAATGTCAATGTCACTACAAATTTTGCAACATGCTCGTGTGTCACCTTCTCATGTTTCTAACCTAAACTTCCTTCAAATATATTGTAAGATTATCCTAATTCCTAATTAATTGTCATAAGTTTGGACACGGTGTTGCTACCGAAAAGAACAAAAAAATTATCGCCTATCATGTTACTTAAGTGAACAATGGGGGTAAAATGTCGTCTTCATTGTCATCTCAATTTTCAACTTGATAGAGATAAGATGTAATTTCTTTACGTGAGATGTCACATCATCAATACTTTTTTATACGTAGTCTTAGTCTTGTGAATTGTCTTTTCTGGTATGAAAATCAAACAAAGGAAGATTTGTGAGGGAAGGTGATAAGAGCAAATTGCTCCGCTTTTTATCAACGAATCAATGGCCGATTCATTTCATAATTTGAGGAAAGAATCGCAATCATGACATTTATAAAGAGGGTCTTTATAACAAAGTCATCTGCTAAATAGGATGATTAGAGAATTGACGAGTTGGGAGCTTACAAGTACCTTTTAGCTGTGAACAAGAAGGTTTAAATTTTGATCGTAAGTGTCGATTACTCTGGGAACGATGTATGCAATTCAAAAATCTCGTACAGGAGATACTTATTATACATACCCCAATCCGCACATTATGCGAGGAGAGCTCCTCATCCCCGAAATAAGGATGGATGTGATGCACAATAAAGAGATGAACGGATAGATAAGATAATGTTATGCTTGCGTGCCTACATACTTACTTGAAATTGAGAGGAGGCCTCCCTTCCAGATCATAGGAATTGGAATATCAAGAAAGTTTTACATAGGATTTCCCTAAAATCAAGTTGAAATTTAAACGAAAAAAAGTAAAATGGTTAACTTGTTGTAAGTATCGTGTTTGCTTGCAGTGATACTCGATAAAATCCTTTAAATTAAAAGTTACTAGAAAAGAGAAGAAAGAGATTACCAACGAAACACGGAATCCCCTCTTTTGATGATCTTTTACAGGTTGAAACAAAAAAGTAATATATGTAGACCTCTTCACATACCACTCACATGTTGCCCCAAACAAGAGATCTCTTTATACGAGAAATCATTTGCATTTTTCGGGAAGGGGGTGTACGTTGTAAACTCAAATAAATTGCATGATGAACAGCGGCCTCACAGACTTTGAATTACTTTCCAAGAATCTGATGTGCAGAAGCCAAGCCAAGATGTGTGATTGCAGTAAAATGGATTTCGGATTTTTTTTAAAAGGTTGATTTCCCCTAAAACAGCAGTGCCTGTTCACAATCAGTTGAGCTAAGAGAATAATAAAAAACAAGATGTTTATTTCATCAAAAACCACGATCATCATAAGGAAAAGGAAGAGGAGTAGCGGCACTAGCACTGCTTTTACAACTTGTTATATGAGGTACGTTGAGCGCTGTTTAACAAGTTGAAAAGGAGTTTTTCAATCATTATTATTATTATTATATATAAAAAAGGCAGAGTTTTTCAGCTGGTGGAAAGTGGCGTGTGATGATGTTCGTAGTCAGATCGGCAGTGCAATGGTGTGGTGGATTCCACTTCCATCTTCTTCTCCCTTTGCTTTTTTTTCTGATCGTCGACAAGGATAAACAGTCTTTAAAAAGGTTATATTATGGCGGGATGATTTCAAAATGAAATTCCTTTGATATTGCATTTTCACGAGTATGAGCACAGTATAAAAGGGCCAATGAAGGATTGTTTGGAGGAACGAGCAATATAGAATGCATTACTTCAGGAATATGGAGAAGAAGGTCTAGAGAGAGAGAGAGGGAAAAAATAAACGTTTTATGGTTACCCGTTATAATGGAATTTATACATGGTTTTTTGGATATTCATCTAATATATCCTTTTATTTTCTGGTAGGCATACACAACAGCCTAAAAAAATTCCCATCGAATTTTTTTTCTTTGGTACAAGCTCTCTTTTTTTAAAACTTCAATGGCATTTTGCTCCTGAAACATATCTTCTTCATCGCGAACGAAATGTTATGAAAAGTTTTCTTAGAAAAGAGAAAAGAGAACGCTAAACGGTGAGACAACTGCTGCCTCTGCTGCTGTTGTTGTTGCATGTGAAAAAGTGAAAATCCAGGAGCTTAAGATGTCCTTACAGGAAAAAAAACGAAATGTATTACTCTTGCCTCGATTGGATTCTCGGAGAAGTCATCATATTTATGCATATGAAAGTGAAGCCTCTTTCTTACACGGATAAAATGTGTGTAGGCGATGATAGTTCAGAGCGTGTATCATTTCTCCACCATAATAATGGCAGCAATAACAGTGTGATTCCATATGATCTCCAAAATAATGAAAGAAAATGTTTGAACTTGATCCTTATCCGGGTTTAGTAAACAGTGGAATAAATCGTATGAAAGAAGAGCGCGCTATGATTTTTTTTTATCTCGCTAAAAAAATAAAATGTGTAGGCATTTCTATACATGTGTAGGAAGATATGAAGAGTGACAATAATAATATGACGCGGTTTCCTACTTTCTATTACCCTTTTTTGCACCCGCAGCGATGAAGTGCCTAGGGATCATACAAACTTAATATATTTAAGCTTTAATATTCAATATGAACGAGAAAGCGGTTTTACTCACTCTTTGCTCACTTTCTGCATGCATTACTTTCATCAAAACTTGATTTTCAGAATACTCCTCACTCTACTTTATTTACTGCTTATTATATTGTTTCAAGTATCATTGACACTATCATTTCTTTTAAAAGCATAGGACCAAAAGTCCTCATACCTCCTTCCGCAAAATATAAAAAAAATATTGCAATTTTGAAAGATACATTCACTCCTTTGCTCTGAGTAACCTTAACATCAACCCAAAAGCAAGAACCATACCGCTGATTGTGATTGTGAGATAAGATTTTAAGTAGATAATGGAAGTATGCATACAACCATGCAGAATGCAATTCAAAATTATTACTATTTTTTTTACCCTTTGAACAAATTTACAAGGATTTTCTTACACGTTGACTTTCCTATTTACTACTACTACTGGCAAGAAATAAAGAGTTGCTTCCTTCCGTGTTCTTCCTAAAACTTCCTGGATGCCCGCTTCCAGGCCTGTTCATTTTTTTTCTTTTTCTCTCTTTTGCGATGCTTTTTTCCATCCCCCACAGTTTTTTCCCTCTTTTTTTATTCTTTTGCTTATGTACGCTTTACTCTCCATCAAATAACATTATCTGGAGGCTGATGACAAGCGAAATGATATCAAACCATCTGCTATATATTTCAATTTTCAAGCTTGACTTCACGAAATGATTGAATTTTTTTTTCTTTTCATACTTCCTTACTCTTATTTCTTTCTTCTCGTTTTTCTTTTTCGTATGCAGCAGCAGCAGTAGCAACGCCAGCACAAGAGTACATTGAAAAGAGAAAGCAGGATATTTTTTTGTGTACATTTTGCAGACTTGTGTATATTTATGTATTTACTCATATATGTCAAGAGAAGACATCCTCACTCCTTAAGATAGAGGAGAAAAGTGAATGAATCCTTGAGAAACAGACATACCTACATAAGTAGTAGTAGTAGTACATGCATGCACAAAAGAGTACGATCTTTTTATCCTAGACTGATAGAGAAAGCAAGAAGAAAAAATTTCCGTCCTAAGAGTTTTTTTCTTCTTTTTTTGAGGGAATGAAACGTTATTGATACTAGTATACATATTCTAATATTAAGTGGAATGAAAATGTGTTTTCCATGCGGTTTCATACAATTTTTGCATGAAAGAGTGGTATTTAAACAGGAGTGCTCGCATCTCACACAGCTCAACTCAACTCACTTTCTTCTTCCTCCTCAAGTGAGTGAGTGAGTGAGGTTTCTCCAGGCTTATATTGAAGAGAAGTATGTCATCACTCCATACATACAATTTATTTAGCCAGGTTCTTTTGCATACTCCATCAAAAATAGGGGAAAAAAAGTTTCGTTTACTTACGCTTTATGCAATGAACCAGCATATTTCCTTCACTTGGTTTATCACTTTCCACTACCTAGAATTCCTTGTGGCTTTGTGTTCTGATGAATTTAAGTAAGAATGTTTATGAAAAAAGGACATAACTTTCTTTCATTTTTTAAACTCATAATTTTGCATTGTATTGTAGCCGTAAGCATGCATGCAAAAACACTTTTCTTCCCTATTCATTCTATTCTCCTCTCTTCACAATCAAGAGCAGATAACTCAAACTTTTTCAGCTGCTCTCACTCAAAATACCATCCAAAAGTAGTACCATCATCTTTTAGAATACAAACTTTATAAAGAATTGTATAATTTCATGAATATTTTTTTGTATTTCTTCCTTGCAAAAGAAAGGAAGGAAAAAAACGATGAAAGTTTTTTTTAAGTTGCTAGATTTACATGGTTAGACAAGTGTGACCCTCATCACAACTGTAGAAGCTAAGCCGAAAGGGACAAGACGGTTTGGTGACATAATACGTTTTGTACTTAAACATAAACCATGTTTTGATACGACCACTCTGGATCCCTATTGTATGCGTCTTGTGGGACTAGTGATCGGATCATATTACGCGTTCGCATCAACTTCTTAAACGAATAGAATAGATTGTGCGGAGGTTACATTACTTCATTTTCAACTTTGCAAGTACGCCTACTAATGTCATTCATTTTTGATTTTCTTATCCTGCTCCGTTTTAAATAAGATTTTAATTAGGACCTTGTCAGAATTTTAAAGAAAAAAAACAACGTTACAGTAAAGAAGGATTAAATTCGCTTTTGTAAAATGCGTTACCTATTCCTTCAAAAAATTTATATGGTACCAAGTTTTTTTTTGTTAGTTTCAACCTAATGCCCGTAGCAAATTGTGTTTGGAAGCGCTCATCATGACATTTTCTAGCAAATTTGATTCCAAACTTACTTTTTTAGATAACCCATTTCAAATCTTTTGTACTGAAGGAGCAAGGTAACTTTTAATATTTTGTTTTCCCTCAAACCTTTCCCAATCAAATTTGTTCAGGTGTATGCGTGACCCGAGGAGGAAGATATTCCAAGAATGGAAAGTAAGAACGGAAGTTTTTAAAATTGTAATACGGTTCAGTGTAATATTATTTGGTTTTTTAAGCAACCATGTAGTTGTGGTAGTAGTTGTACACCCGCCAGCCAACTATGTTCGAGGTATTATGTTAATGTAATGGAACTGTTAAGTTATGAGGTTGTTTGCTTGAGATTCCGTCAGGTACCTGGAAAATGTGAGCCGAGATTTCAATATATTATTTTTTTTCTTAGGTACATGTTTCAATGTTCAATCCGAAGTCTTTTGCATACCATATCATATTCATCTTTTAAGTATATCGACGTTCTGCTTCTACTCACTTTGTCGTTTTGCACTTTATTTTCTCCAGGAGGATAAAAAAAAGCACAAGGTTCTTTTTTCTGCCATATCTTCCCAAGATAAGTACGGGAGAAGTAGAGTTGATGTATTACGCACACACAAACAAAGCAATCTTACTTTGAGTTTAAAAAGGCAAATCCTATCTCGTTTTTTAATATTAGCCAAAAAGTCTTCGGCTCTCAGATTCAAACATATTATGCTCATAAACTTGCTTGACTCTCGGTAGAACCGCTTCTTATAAGTTATTACAGAAAATTTGTAGCGAAAAGAAAAAAAAAATTGAGAAGAATAAGACGAAGAAAAAAAAAACGTTTATGTTTCACCCTAACCATCAACAACAACATCACAATCAAAATGTTCTTTATTTTGTTTTATGCCCTTGTAAACTTCACTTTACTACATGACTTACAACTACAAAAAAAAACGGGTTATATCTTTTTTTCACTTACGCTAGTTTTTTTTCTTCTTCTTCGCTTTGGGGCTTTTGCATTTATTTTCCTTTTTCGTGATATCCTTTCTGGAAAAATACAAGCTTTTCCCTCCCTCTCTCTCTCTCTCTTTACCTCGTCAACCTAAATAGACTTTCATGACTGTGGAGGATATGATGTGATGTATATACTTACATGCCCACATATACTTACCAAAGTTACTCTGGAAGAGATGGATGTTTGACGTTTTCCAGGGAAAATCCAATTCGGGAGCATAAACAACTAAAGTCTCCTATAAAAACAGGAAAAAGCGGTAGACAAGACCAATAAGAGTATGGCATTTTTTGAGGCGAAAAAATGAAATGAATACTTCATGGACATTTTTTTATGTTATTAATTTTTTTATATTTGAGGTAAAAATACGATTTTCTCCTGCTTGACATGTCCACAAAAAAGTGACAAACAAGGAGAGTATGTATGAATTGGGGCTATATGCGATCGCCTTATTTCAAAAAAATACTCTTTGCAACAAAAAAAAAAATCACGAACTTGATAGTTGAACCGAAAATTGAATTTCGATACTACTTATATTGCATTACGAATTGTTTACCGATTAAAGCATCCAAAATTGTATTACTTTTGCAGAATAAGCTGCTTACTTGCATGTGTAGGAATGCATTTAAGAATCATAAATTAATATTTTTTTTTTGTTAGATAAAAAGATAATATAACTCTCAACTCAAAGATTATCTTCAGTTGTATTTCATTGTATTGTAGTGTAACTCGATCCTTGACTTTAAACTCCAAAGATTTTACTATTGTTTCACAAAATCCTACTCTCAAGTTTCCATTTCATTGAGGATTTTACAAGTAGTGAGTATATACCTTAACAATTTTCAAAGGAAATATCACCTGTCGCAAATATACCTACCTACCTTGTCGATTTACTGTCATACGACACTTGAATATCATACCCCCATGAGAAAAAAGTACGTGAACTGTGATTCCTACTTTGGCTTCACATGAGTATTTGTATTAACTTGAGTGCCTCACCTCAAGTCAGCTCACGCTAATTCCCAAATTGTTATTATTATGTGAGGGCGCACACTACTTATGCTTAGCTGCGATATTTTTACGGTGACAATGCCGATGACACACACAAAAAAAAGAATCTGGTTCTGGTTTCATCTTCTCCTTCACGTATAAAGGAAATGGATTAACTCATTCATGAATGCCATTGGAAAATGTGTGCTCCTGCCTCTTCTAGAAAAATATGAATGATTAAGCTCCGTGACGTTTCTTTGTTGTCATCATCATATCATTCCAAAAGTCATTCAGACTGCACGGCTGCGACTTACTCGAACGAAGATAATGCAGTCTTCCTCTGCTCCACAACCACCACCGTCGAGCCGTCTTATTGTGTGTGTCCAGGTTAAAATTCTCAACTTTTTTTGTTCAAGTGTGTGAGTAAAGAAAGATACTCAAAGCTTCTTTTTATTGACTACAGAAAAAGGATCAATGAAATCATTTCCTACGCATTATTGTAATTCAGAATGACAATTGAAAGTCTTCCTTTACTTCTTACACTGCACTGTCAAGAAAAAGAGATCAATGAAAAAGGCAAACCATGAACTTCTCTAGGGCATTGGGTAGTTATGCATAAGAGAGCCATTTCGGAGATGGATCGTTTTTCTAAGTATTGTAGCTTTTAATACAATTTTGCTCACAAAAAAGTGAGGTTATGTCGTAAAACTATTTTTTTGTTATTGCATTTCCGTCCAAAAAAAATTGAGAGGATTTAGAGCGTCGGCAAGAAGGAGAACGTAAGAGATAATCAACATCATCGTCTTTTCAAAACCTTTTACTACGATTTACAATCTATTGTCCTCCAGGATGAATGGTACGACATGGCATTATAGCTTTCGTAGTACGAAGAAGTACTCATATGCATACTCATACTTGCGCACTAAGGAAGAAATAGATCCACTTACACAAGAAGTTTCTTTTACATTTTACATACCTTTGAACCATTCTTCTTTCTCTTTTAAACTTCTTGATCGCCACTAATAAACGTCGAATCGTCTCGTATTCGTGTCAATGAATGAAGCATTGTTGTCCGCGAGGTAAGTCTGTTAAAAACGTACGTCACACGTACGTACACTTTCTTCTTTCATTTCATAAACCCATTTTCTATTCGTCAATGGTCATACATACAATCCAGCAAGTACTCACTTCTAGTTCTTTCAACTTCTACCGAATCCAATTTCCTTGGTTTCATTGACGCTCTCACAAGGTTACTTTAAACCGCCAATACCATTTTCATTCAACTTTTCGTAGGAGTTTACTTACGTTAGCTGTGGGATTTTAACAGGATGGATTCAATATTAATTAAATGATAAACAATTTTTTGGAGAAAACAATAACGCCAAAAAAATCTGCAAGACAATATTCTGTTGACATGGCATTCTTTTATCAAGAATCACGAACTTCTTCTCTGTATTGTATCTCATCATCCATATCCGAGGCTCTGATTTATAAAAAAATGTTTTCTGAGGGGATGCCTAAATAATAATAAATGTTGTCGGGAAAGAAGCACGGAGTATCACTATCACACAGTCATTTCACCCTCAGTTATTGGATTCGTTATGTAGTTGTAAAAGTTATGAAATTTTTTTTTCATGCTTCATTTTATGACACTCAGCAATCCCATGAATGGTAAAAAAATTCTTCTCCCTTTCACTCTAAACTAAAACTACAAGCAAGAGTTCTTTACTACCAGCTACCACTACAATCTTTCTTTTGAAGATCCGTGACACTGATTTTATTTCATTCAGAGGGAGTAAGATATAAAAAAAACTACGAAAATATTACATTCTTTCCTTTTGATGGTATGAAAAGGTTGTAACTTTAACAATTAGTAACCACTGCACTACTGTATCGCATATATCGGGAGTTTATGCGCCATTTTAAGAGTTGAGGAATGAGTGCAACTATTTTTATTATTAATCTTCTACAGAATATATTTTTAAGATAGAGCAATAAATAACTTGGAAGAAGCGTTGCACAAGTTATATAATATGTATCTTTTAGTCCGTGTCATGTCATGAAACGAAATAAACATGTGCATAAAAAGTAGTTACAAAAATAAGAGTGAGGCCCAGGCCCGGCAATAATTCAACTTAACATGATTTTTTTTCAACCATTTTTTGCAGGTATGATGGCATGGAAAAGAAAACAAACTGAATTTCTGTGTTATATGCGCTATATCATTCTATCTATAGTAGTGAATTGTAAAAGGAACAAAGCTTTGAGAAGAACTTAAAACGTAATCGAAAGAAAAAAAAGGCATCAAAAGCTGTAAGTGAGTGTGAAC
Organism: Seira musarum; assembly: GCA_027743895.1. Taxonomy (NCBI): domain Eukaryota; kingdom Metazoa; phylum Arthropoda; class Collembola; order Entomobryomorpha; family Entomobryidae; genus Seira; species Seira musarum. Next base: position 38,292 of record JAHZMX010005599.1, read on the forward strand.
ATAGGTATTTGTCATTACATGATTCCCTTGCAGACGGATTGCTCTTGCTCACCCTTCCTTGTTCTCTTTTGTCTTTATTGGAATGAAAAACATCTTTTATGTAATACACTGAGAGCAATAGGTAGACACAGAGTTCACAAGTGACTATGAACTTAAGTGAGAAACTAAAGGCATGTGAAAAGTTAATAGATTTTTCAATCTATAAATGTACAATACACAGATAAGGATTTTTTTTCTCTCTTTCTGGATAAAATGAAATACCGTGAAAGAATGAAGCGTTAAAAAGTCATGCATTCGCGAAAAGGGACATAAGTAGATACAAGAAAACGGATGGATGGCATGGATTTGATGCGTGTATGGATGATTGTAACTCTATAGCGGTTTGTGTGATTCTCCATTCTTCTCCTTTTTTGGGATTTTCTGGTGACTTTGAAAAGTCAAAGTAGAGCAGTGGAACGGAATGGAATGGCAATGTGATGTGATACGTTCCTTTTACAATTCATTGAGAAAAAAAGCTTGTTTGCGAGTTGTTATTGTGAGTGAGTGGACGAAATATCTACTCACTCACTATTACTACGGGATTGAAGAAAAGGTCTATGGTCCCAGGATCATCATCATCGTCATCATGATCATATCCCTTTTTACAGGATTTGTTTGTTGCTACAATGTATGGCCAACACACATTTTCATCTTCATCATCACTGGGTTCACTTGAAACGTGGTGCAGGAGTTATTAGATTAGCCATTTACAATTGTAGCTTGCTCAAAAGTGGTAAATGGTCGTTTAGACGACAAACCTCATTTCAGTCGCTCACCGAGTACCCTTCTTTAATGTCATGTCGTTGTGGATTCTAGTTTTCTTGCTACTTAACTCTCTGGTTTCATTTCGTGTGTGCATTTGTTACTCTACTCATTTGATTGACGAAAAATTCTTAACGCAATTAGATGTTGACACGCAATCTGTCCACTCCGAATTAACATTTTTCTAAAATTAATGAATTAGTAGGAAGGAAATTGTGAAGTTTTGATGAAACGTGAGTATAAATTTTGAATTGTGAAGCTGGAAACTTACTCTTCTCCACACAAATGAACTCTTTCAAGAAGCAGTTTCCCCCGGTTGAGTTTCTGTCTAACTGTAAGTTGCCTAGTTATTTTATTTGTGTACATACCCTGTTGTCACCGACTTTCTTGAAACAGTTTATTCTCACTTATTTCTGGGGCTATGTGGGCCTGCCCTGGAAAATTCACATTATTTATTTGCTTGTTTCTGTTTGCGGTAATATATTTAATAACTTTGTCATTTTCCTCCTACTCTTACATCTCAGATAGAAATACATACATACGTACATGGTACATATTTTTTCTGGCCTTCTAAAAATGTGACTGAATTCATTTTTACTCGTTCATTATAAGAGCTAGACGATGATGAATATTTCTCGATGTTTTAACAAAGGAGACGGAGTAAATACACAAGACAAAAAAAATCGACCTTTGGTACGTTTGTTGACGTAGTTTAGTGGTAAAACGCTCGCATGTTTAGCGCTTATCGGTGCATTTGATCCAACATTTATCCACGAGGATGAAGTTTCATGAATCGAAAGCGCACAGTTAGTGAGAATCCTGGGTTCGATTCCTGGCGTCACCAATTTTTTTTTGCGAATGTCAAATGCCTAGAATTCTTTTTACACATTATTCAATTTATTTGGAATTTTGGTTGATGGTATTAAATGCGTTAGTAAACAGTGAATACCTACGCAATATTTTATCATTTATTCAGTTTAATTTACTTAAGTCATTAGCAACGCCTTTTCTTTTTATATAATATAATAATTAAAATATATCGAGATAAATTCAATTCGGAGTATTGATATTTGACATGTCTAAACTTCGTTTTGAAAAAGTAAGTACTTGTGAATTCCAAGTAAGTCTATAATCTGTTCCAGAAAAAAATTCCTTTAAAAATACCTGTGTTAGTATAATTCTCACTTCCGAGAATTTTCTTTGTGGCATGATATTTGAAGGAAAGGGTTGAAAAGAAGGAAGGGTAAAGAGGATCAAGTAAGTAGGTATGAATGCATGTAAGGGAGAAGAGAAAACACACGATTCCCGTTTCCACTTTGTCAGTTTTTATAATGCATCCATGCAAATCTCACTTACTTTGTTCTCTCTTCCTACGAAACTATGCGATGGGAAGAAGTAGGAAATGCAGTTTTGCCTTTGTCCCTTTTCAAAATGAGATTCACTTTAAATGTGAAAGCAATTTCGGAAGGATGTAGTCTATCCTGCTTACTTATGTATCGGATGAAGGAATGATTCCTTCAAGTTATTTCTGTAGCCATACATCCTTCCTTTCTTTTTAGTATCTTTGCAATGGAACAAGAAAATTGTGAATCACTTTGTAATGCTTGCATTGATAGACATTTCATTTACTGAAAAAATCTAGACAAAGTGGTATGTAGATGTAAATAAAAAAATACAATTTAATTTTAAATCCTCGCGACATCACACTATTGCATTCGACGAGGCCCTGAACTTGTGAAATTGTCCAAGTTTATATTGCTTAATTTTGCTCAGTTAAATACATACAGCATCAGTTGTTTAAGAACTATATATCATGGCATCTACCGAAATTAATATAGGTATTTATTCCGTAGGTCAGTGAAGTTCAGATGGAAATAAAGTTTAATTATTATTTGACGTAGTTGTAACGAGAAATCATTTACAAGTTTTTGCCAAATATTCTTTATGGGTGTGCTCCAATAAAGTAAAATTTAGCCGAAAATGACCTTTGCACTATTGCTCTACTTTTAATTTTTGCCTTTGCCCAAATGCTTTTGGTTCGCTAGTTTGAAATTTTATAAAATCATATTCCAAGTGGAAGATGTTAGGTTCTATTTTAAGCATTGCCCAAAAATGTTTCGTTGTACTTATAAAATGAAGGACTCCATTCCAAAATAAATAGTGTCTAGAGCGTTATGGTTTAGTGTGCAGGTATGTACTTATATATAGCATTATTAGAACTGAGCTCATTTATTTGTTATCATTACAGAGGGAAAAGTGTAGTTGAACAAGATGTACTAACACAAAAATTGTAACCTTATTGGATTGCGTGAAAAATGTTCAGTTAAAGAATAAGGCTCAATCTCAGTTTTCTTCTTTTTTTGGAAGGACATACTCTCACTCGTTATTATGCTCGTTATGTCGTTGATGGTGATCATGATCATCACCGGGACGACATTGGGGGTTACCGAAATGGTGGTCATAAAATAAGCGGTAAATTGATATATCTCCGTTACAATGTGCTAACAGCCGAAGAGAGCATTTTTAATTTTATTGTCATAAAATAAATCCTTCATCTATCCAAACTGCTATGATAATAATAATAATTTGAAAAAGAGTGGATGGCGTAACCACTTCCCTGCTTTTATATATCTTACATGAAATGAGAGACATTTGAAAAGCTGAAGTGTTTCATGTCAAAAATAAGAACGGACTGATGTAAAGATGAAACGAATTAGCTGGCTTAACTTGGCTTGAGTTTGAGGAAAAGTTCACTGAATTCTTTTACGGATTGAACGGATGCATGCATGTATACTGCGAGTAATATTGTAATCATTATGCACTCATAAAATGATTCCTTCGCGAGTAAAAAGCAGCGATTGTCGATTGTGATTGTGATTGAGAGGAAAAGCAACGAATGAGAATCTCAAATGTTTCACGATGTTTAGCTTCTCAACCTCAGCCAATAAAAATTTTGCTTCGAGTTTTACCATATTTTCTCACTTTTTTGTTACATCGTAAAAAGATTCTAACTCAAAGTTTTCTTCTTTTGTTTAATCAAAATATTAGGATTATTACGGGAGGGAATGGATTCAAAGAGACTTCAACTATAGTAGTTCCACTCACTTAATGGTTTTCCAACTTGACTTGGGAAGGGAAGTCTTCACTCAAGTATTAGTAAGGAGCGAGAGTTGAAGTTATGAGCAGCAAATGGTCACGAATTCTATTTCTCTACTTACCATCATCATTACCATCTCCATTTCTTTCTGTGATTATTTGCACTGCGTTAAATAAAAGGAAAGTAGGAATAGCCGAAAATCTTTACTCTCCTCCTGACCAATAATGTTTGTTTGTTTTAATATTAATTGTCTTATTTTTGGGGCATTAGAAGCCGCTACTATTAGAATAAAGTAAAGTGTTTAAGATGTACGTCAGGGAAATGCATCCACATCCAAATTCACTCGTTTCTGTGGGAACTTAAACGGACAAATGTTGCACAGCTGGTGATACTAAAATATTCACCAGCCTTGTTCTGATTTGTGTAGCTGTAAATCACACGGTTTGTTTTCCTAAGGAAACATTCGGTTTCCCTTTTTATAGTAGTGACATTGATCACTTCATCCCCTCTCAATCAGTCTCAGTCATTGATTTAAGATGTTAAAAAAATAAGTTAGTCAGCTTGTAATCAGGTTAACTGTACACTAATTTTTTAATCAAAGATTTTTTTTTGAGATAAATTAATTACTTAATTTAGAAATTGGATAACGCAGCGGTGGGAGTAGGTAGGTAGATAATAGGTATACATGTTACCTTATACTATGTGTGTACTATGCTGATCATAATATCACTTGATCCGTGGGAGTAAGTGAAAGCATGAATGTTTGAAGTTCCACGGAGCTCAGGAAGGCTCAGCTCAGATCAACAACCACTCACTAAAGTCTCGTTTCTACTTTCTTTGAGGATATCACATTAATTGTCAAAAAGCAAAAGAAAGTTTCTTTCATGTTCATTCATCCGCCTCCAACTCCAACGTTGTGAGCAGTTGTTACTCACCATTCCATGAGATGATGATGGGAAAAGGAAACCGTTCTTGGCTTTTCTGTGGTGTACGTCTTCCTCCTTTTGTATTATCACAAATCGCTGTGAACTTCCTATTACACTTCAATTCCGACCAGGGAAGGCAGGAAGAACTTGTCCACAAAGAATGTTTGCTCATTGCCTCGCATCACAACTTTTTTTCTGAAACAACATTTTAAATCTAAAAAAAACTTTGAAGGAATCTTTGAGCTTGGCTTTGACTGTACCCGTTATGCATGTGAATAAGTCGTAAAAGGTACTTCAAGATCACACAAGGACTAAAGTTCAGGCTTACTGCTCATCACATACCTGACCTTATGCCGTGCTTTCCCAAAACCTGAATATACTACTAGAAAATTGCCTCAATGAATATCAAGTGACATTCCAAGCCTTGCAAATTTAGCAAATTTCTTTCATTAATTGCTTACCTATTTTGGCTAGCTCATAAATTAAGAATAAATTAATGAATGTGAACCATTTATAATTCTCAATGCTTTCTTCATAAAAGAAGGTCATAGTCATCATCATAATATTTTTAAGTGAAAGAACGAGGTTTTACCCTACCTTTTAGTTTCGATGCAAGAGTGCATCTGTGTTTATAAAACAAGGATTTGTGAATGGGCATGTCTGAGGCCGTTTTGAAAGGGTTAGGATTTTAAAATAGCTCGAGCACTCTTACAGAATCGCTTTAATCTAATAAAGAAAATGCATTTATATTATACATGCATAGTTATCAGTAGTGGTGAGAAAAAAAAATTGGGAAGGATAATCTTTTTGGAACATGACCATATAATGGGAGAAAAGATCTTTTTTGCATGTAAAGTTTTTCTTTAAAAAAGGTTTTGAGTAAGGAAAACGGGAGTCTGTCGTTGATCTTGATCCCATTTTTACTCCCCAAGTCCCATTCTATTAGCGGAAATAGGCCCCTTGATATGATTTCCAGGTTCATAGGAAGAAGGCATGATAAAAAAAATAAGGAAAGAAGAAAAAAAGGGGAAATAGATGTGTGAAAGGAAGGAAAGAAGGCAGAGCAGAGGAGAAAGAAGGGAAAAAAGGTGAGATATGTTGATACTGTTAAGACGATATCATTCTTTTTATTTGGCTGGCGGAAGCAAAGTGAACATCTTGGTAAGCCATGATAGGTGTTAAGTAAAGCTCAAAGACTGAAACTTTATGTGAGCAAAATGCCAGTAGTGATAGTAAAACGCTTTTCCTTATTTTTTTTCTACTTCTGCTTCTACCGTATTATCTTCATGGGAGAAAAAAGAGTGACAAAACCACAAGATGCTCTCCTGATTTTTTTTTCTTTAAATTTGTTAGCCTCCCACCACCACCACGTAATACATTTTTTTAAGCGGGGCGATAAAATGTTGCTGTCGCAAAGTTTGTTTACGAAAGAGAGAGAGAAAAAAGTTGGCATCTTTAAAACGAATCCTTCTGTTGTGAGTCGAGTGGTTTCTAAGAGAAAGTCTAGAAATTCATATTTAATGTACGGTTAAGTGAACAAGTTTTTCCCTAAGCATTAGAGCCAACTTTTCATGCATTAAAAATCAATATTGCGTAACCATGTAAGGCAAGGTAACAAACATTACATGTTTATGTTTGACGGAGTCATTCGTTTTGCAACGATCAAGACATAGCTGGATGGATACTTTAGTTGCACGCTGACTTTATGATAAAATTTAAGAAGAATGTATTCAATGTTTGCAGTTGTTGGGGGATGCTGTTGTAAAATATTACTATCATTATTAATGCATTTATATTTGACTTGGTGCATTTCGATTAATTTTCTCTATTGGTTTGAGACAAAGCAACTAAAATCAATCTGCAAGAAGAAGGCTTTTGCCTAATTTGATTAAACAAATTGATGGGGATTTGCCAAGAGGTTTAGACTACACTCCCTACGATCATTTCCAAAGTTTCTTGTGATGATGATGGTGGTGGCGATGGCGATGACGATGCGATGGGATGAGTGGTGGAACTTGAGAGTAAATGACAAGTAGGAGGCATTTGGAAGAGTGACGATGACGATTAGTTACAGAGGAGTAAACAAGTTGGGATTATGAAATTCATCTTGTTGGATATAAACCTTAAGCCTCTTGTTTCAACTCGAAGAGGTTGTGAAGCGCCCCTTTATTATAGTCAGGCGGCGGACACGAAAAGACTGTATGAGTGGGAGAGAAAAGCTTTGATAAATCTCATCCATTCAAATGATCACTTAACTCTCGCAAAAGGGCAGGAAGGCATATGATGTTTTAAAAAAAAGCGTTTCAGTCGTGTGGTGGCATGGCACTCATACCCTCTCTCTCTCTTCATTCCAGAACATGGAAAAAAATCTTTTTATCGGAAAAACATAAAAGCTTAAAGTACTTATAGTCGAGTGAGATGATACTTTACAAGAGGAGCAGACAAGGCAGGCAGCAGCGTAGGTAATGTTGGTGGTGATGGTGGTTAGAAAGTTGTTATCTTTCATCACAACAATCTACCGAGAAAGGGAAAAAAACGAGATGTTATGTTACTATGTACCCATCCATACTTATGTACAAGTAGAACGATTGAAGTGAACAAAACGGAGGAGAAAGAAGTTTAAGTGGCGAGGAGGAGGAGAAGGAGGTATTTTGAAAGTTAACTACAAATGTTTATGTGTGTCGTCGTGGACAAAAGGCAAGTGGTTCTGGTGCTGGTGCTTGAGGGAGAGAGAAAGGAGAGGAGATTGGAGATAGAGAGATTGGGAGATAGAGACTGAGAAAACCATCTGTCAGCATGCAAACCATTAAGGCGAGGTTCAGGTGTGCGCCAAACGAGAAGCTAAGCATCCGGGATTGAGTTCGATATCCCTGGTAACGAGGCAATCACCCAAGCCGTCAACATGCCCATCTATCAGGTCCACGCAGATGAGGATTCTTCCACAAAAAAAAATCTATCCGGTTATGGGAGTATTACTGAAACTGAGATGCTCCAAAGCAATTTTTCCACTTTCCCCCTCTCCCACTTTATCTTTTACTTTGAACATGGTCTTTAAGTAACGTAAGGAACAATGGGCTATGGCTAGACACCAAACCAAGACTTAAGAAGACACGTACCCATGAATTCTCAAGGATCTTTTCACTCTATCTTTATCATTGGCATATTTCAGTTTTTTCCTCTCCTCTCTCTCTCTTTTGCTCGCCTCTCTATCAAGATTTTTTCTATTGAGACTTAAGAGGATAAGGGCGAAAGGAAACTTTCTTTTTGCATTTTACAAAATCTTACAAATAACTTTCATCTAATATCTTTCAATATGGAACACCAATTTCAGGAAATATTGAGGCCTAAGCTTGTGGCATGAAAGTAAATGTAAAAATTAAGTGTAGTACCTATATGCATGCAGTTTCAAGTGAAGGATTGTTGGCGTTTTAAGATTCAATTAAAATGCAATATTTGACAAATGGTGAAAATTAGACTACTTTTTAAAGAAAACAACAACCACAGACGTAATAAGTATTTATTGGCGTACAAATTTGTTTGGGTATCAAAGTATGTTTTGACAAAACTTTCTCTACTACTAACTTACAGTTCAGTTCATTTCATTTGATTACTGACGATTGACCATGAGTTTTTCCTTGTCTTCACATCCACACACTTTTTGGACAAATGGACGTAGTGAAATGAATAATGCAATGTATTGGATCATTAGAAAAAGCTACAGAGGAATATGGGAAGAGAAAAGCCGGCGACAAATGGATGAGCTAGAATCACACAAGGGAGGGCTTTGTGCGGACGTGCACGGGTGGCTAACAAGCACCTGACAAATCCCTAGCTCAACTGGGTCATGCTTTATATCGTCGCTACACACACTCACAATTCACACTTCCCTAAAACATGTAGTATTTTCAAGGATTTTATACTTTCCAATCCTTCCATTTTCCCAGTTTTTTTTTGCTTCGTTCATTCTCCTTGAATGATCAGGAAAATGGAAAACATTGTATATTTAGTAAAAAAAAGCCATTACAATGAAATCTACAGTTCTGCTTTGTTTTTATTTATTTATTGTGAAGAATATGTTGAGTTGAGGTTCAGGTACCCACGAGAACTACTTACATACGTACGTACATCATCATCCTCATGAAAAGGTTTGTTTTTGGGGAAAGAGTGATAGTGAGAATGAGAATGAAAGTCGAAGTATTTTTTATCAAAAGGTTTTCCCATCTTTTTAGGATTTTCGCGTTGAGCCGATCCAAGTCCTCTCTTCTCTGGTCGACTTTACTAGTAAGTCACATACTCAAGAAGTTGTGAAGGGAGGAAAAGAAAGCTTTGTTTGTCCATTTGTATCAGAGAGTTGACAAGGAAGAGGTATAATCGTTTGAAATAAAGCCCACTCAACGACTCAACTCAACTTCTCTGCTCCTGCACCTTGACTTTGTCTGTCCTCCTGTTCTTCTTTCTACATTTCCCCGATGACATTAGACATATGTATTTATGTATGTAGTACTCATCTTCTCAGGAAAAAAAAGACGAACGTAACAATCCTAACTTGTGTCTTGTGTCATGTACAGCTATTATATTATATTGATGTGTACCTATAAAGTAACATATCATTATGGATGGTTTAGAAAGTTAGTCTTTATCATCCCATCTATTTTTCTTTCACTTGATGGCTGAGCTCTTGTGGAATAAACTTTGTCGCTCCTCTGACTCCTCTCTCAAACGTCCACTACTACCACTACCACTGCCGCTAATAATACTTCATTCGTTGACCCTACTTTGTCCTCGTCTTTTTGGGGTTGTTCGATTACCGTCTCAAATGCTGTTACTTTTATCATCATACTTAAAGGAGATTTTCTTCCAAGTCAACTCTTCTTTTTTTTCCTTACCAAAAGCGAAAAATATGGGAAAGAATGAGTAGAAAAATGCGTTGTTCCAGATAGAAGAGAGAAGAAACAACAGAGAACAACGTGACAATCTTGGATGATATTCTACCTAATCCTGTTATTTTTGCTCATAGGGTTTTCCATTTAGAACGACAAAATAAGATAAACAGTAGCTTAAAGCTGGATGCTCCAGAAGGGGAAGATAAGACACGGGAGAATTTTCCGCACACAATCGCATATACTTAAGTACACACATACATCCATAAAATATGTTGCGCAAAAAGATGTTATTAACTGCCAGGGCAGCCAGTACAGCACTATTGTCAAATATGGGGTCAATTTCTCTCAAGAAATTTTATAAAATGCTTAATTCAATGGGGCTCACGTGTACCTACTTACAGCCAGTCATGTAGCAGTAGCACCATGAAAATTTGCGGAAATAATGTGATTACTTTTAATTACGAAAGTCGCGTAGTGTGGGGATGCGTGCGTGAGTTTAAAGATGCCGATGTAAATCGTAGATTTAAGTTGTGGTTGTAGCGCGTAGCGTGAGTGAAAGTAAAGAGCGTGAAAAGTGTCGGGCAAGTAGCCAGGCATCCCGGAGGGAGGTAAACAAGGCCGGTTCAAAAGAGACGTGTTGAATAAAGTGAAAAGTGAAAAACTCAATTCACCCCATGCTGATGCTGTCTGAAAATCAGATCGTTGTGATGTGATCACCCTGTCCACCAAAGCAAACAGGAGTAGCGAATAGGTTTTTCTTCATCATCCTCAATCTAAAGGGTTTAAATGTTATTTCCTAAAAGCAATATTGCATACACTAGAGACGTTTATTATGCATGCTTCATGTACCAGAATGATATGTTATGAGTTTGAACCCAATTTTCACGGATATATTCATAATATTTGATTTTATGAGAATGCATTCCAAATGTAAATTCTTTCCGAGAAAATCCTCACTCTAGAGAGTGATATTGATCATGCAATTAGGGCTGGATTACCTCCTACTCTCATGTTTCCTGTCGGGAATTCGATGCCTCTGCTCATCCCTATTTTTATGTCATGCTTACATGAAAACGCAAGATTTTCGGGACATAAAATAATGTCACTCATGAAAAGTGGTCAGTAATGTATAAAAAAGCAAAGCGTGAAATTCCTAAACCACACTTTTTATTTCTAAAATATTGGATCACAATATTTAAAAATTGATGTAATTTTATAATTATTTGCCCTAAACGAGATCGGTAGTTTTTAGAATCTGAATTTCTGATAAAAATTTAGTTAATACACACGTTGTCAAAGCTTGTGTTAAGTAATAACTTTGTGTTTTATTTATTTTCAGGGAGACGAAATTTTGGAGAGCTATCATGTCCAGTATGTAAAATGTCGTTGCATCCCGTAGACATGGAATCCCATTTGTTATCTGAAGTAGAACAACTAATGTGTCTCAGTCGTATGCATCGAAGTCAACAACAAAGACGAGATGAGCCATTGGCATCATCATCGTCCGGGGATGCTTCCAATAACGCAACCAAAAAAGAGGGGCCGACAGAATTGTCACAGGATTCAAGATGGGAGGTACAGATTTAAGGAATTTTATGAATAAAATATTATGAGACCTACAAATTGAAACAAATCTAAATATTTTCTAACTTTAAATCTTGAAGACATATCAGCGCGTTCGTGTCAATCGTCATTCACGACTTCGTTTAAAAACGCGAAGACGTCGGGAAGAGAGTGGAGGAAATGGTGGTCCCCATGTAACATGTCCCGTGTGTCAGATACCGTTACAAGGTCCTGCAGATCAGCTTTCTGGCCACGTGGAAGCCTGTTTGAGAAAGGTAACTGAATTAGGAGCTTAAATGCATGAAACCATTATTATTCACATGAAATTGGAATTCTAATTTCTGAAATAAACAAACTAGGATGGTCGCTATCATAATGGAGATATGTTGGACGAGGATGAGCCAGTAGACATCGAGGGAGATGGCGATGGAGACGGACATGATATTGACGAATATGAATGGATGCGTAGTCGGAGACATCTTCATCGTCCACATTCAGATTCATCATCGAACTATCCTCGTAAGTTTTTAAAATCAGCACAAAGTGGGTAGTACTGTTAAAATTGTTCACCTTGTCAATCTTGGTAGTTAAAACTTGTTTAATTTGCTCTTTCCAGTGGCGGCTTTAAACATGACTACGTCGAGACGTCGTGAGGAGGAAAATGATACGATGGAAGTGGTTGTGGATGGGGATGATACTTCCACTTACGGATACACTCAATACACAGAGGCAGATATTCAGGCAGCTATGAACAGAACCGAAAGCAGGTCGCCAACGCCAGCTCGGAATCAAGATGGAAACTTGGACGGGGGCAGGTTAGTTCGACTTATGTGTAGATTTTCTGAATTACTAAAAACGTTTTTTGTTTTTGTGGTCTGCAAAAATTCTTAAAACTCATCTTTGAAACAGGTGGGAAGATCGAGAATCTCCGGTTAATAGTTCATGTGCTAGTGATGATGGATCGTCATCGGATCAACTTGGTGGAAATGTAAATCATAAAATGGTTATTCAAGCTTTGAAGAACCGTGTTCGGGAGCTAGAAAAAGAGTCGAGATCAAACAATTTCAATAATGGCAATCATTGTCTTGTATGCAAGGTAGCTACATATCACTTTATCTCTGTTTTACTTGCTTTTTCTATTACATTAACTAAATATATTTTAATGGTCAATAATTTTCTGGTTGTTAGGACAAGTACAAAAAGCCTGTGGTTTCGATATCATGTTGGCATGTTCACTGCGAGCTATGCTGGTTACGCAGCTTGGTAAGTACAAAAACAATGACAAATAGCGTATTATATCATACAATAGCACAAAACAAGATATTAATCGTTGCCTACCAATTTTTTTAGGGTTCTAAGAAGCTGTGTCCTCAATGTAACATGATCACATCCGCCGCCGACTTAAGACGCGTTTTCTTTTAAAGCATTCGAGCGCATCATGTATGAGGCGAAACCTAAGCGTTTTTTTAGACATGTGCGGACGAAACTTGATGAAGGCAAAATAAAAACCAAAAAAAAGCTGACAAGAATACTTATCCTCAACCTCAACAAAGAAAGAATTAAAAGTAAATTGAATCATAAACAAAATAATTCGACCTCTTAAGAAAGTGCTCCACACGAAGGAGCTTAGGCGTGGGTGACGAAAGCCGATCTGAGGAAAATGTATCAGTTACAATTACAAACCCTATTATCTCATAAGTATATCCACATTAACCATGTTATTGAAATAAAAGCTAAACCTAAAGAGTAATACAATGACTACTTATGACATATTATAAATAATATACGAGTTATCATGAAATTGAAATTGTCTATAGTATCGTACAAGACAACGCAAATAAAAAAGAAATCTATGAATACGAATAACTCAAATACATATATCAATAAACAGAGTAATCAGGAAAATTGCTACTTAAGTTTAGTGTCACAAGGGATATTCAAAAGTTACCACATTTCTAGTAATATAATGAAAACAGTCATTTTAATTCATCAACAAAACCTTAAAAAGTACTTAAATACCTTTGGAGTAATCTAACTCGCCACGGCGATTATTATTATTTTACTTAAAATGCACGTTCACTTTTTATTCATGTCGCATTTTCATGATTTAACATTGGTGCAATGATGAAATTATTTGGTTTATAAAAACCAACAAAGAGATTTCATATGAGATCACCGATTCTGATCGTTGTGAGTGCTAAGCTAAGATATCAAGATAAATGCAGTTTTTGCAGAACATGATTGCTTTGACATGCTAAAGGATTGCCAATTTATCAAGACTACACATCATTTGTCAATTGGTTCCAAAAAATTATAGCGATAGAACGATAGATGTACTTATGGATGTAAGTTTATCGCGCTACCTATTGAGTTGCTGAGACCACGATTATGCGTCGCTTTTTGATGAAGTGAATGTAAATGGAGACGGATTGCATTACTTACGTTAGAATAAAAAATGAAAAGAAATTAAGTTTCTTGGTAAATAAGTAAATAAATAAATAGCTTTGTCTTCCTACACATTTAATTATGTATCAATCATATATTACGGATTAACGGACGTTTCGTAATTATAATATAATTGTAAGAATCTAGTTTACTGGAATGTTTAAAAAAAATAATTGTTATTCTTCCAATAACATTTGCTTTAGCGAGATCCAAACACATAAATAAATATATTGATGCTATATACATATAATAATACAGCCTGTATACAGAATCGTGATTGCTGTCATTTTTATCAGTTATCCATAAATGTTATAAGTAAGAGAATAAATAAGAAGATTCACAATTTAATTGCTAGTTTTCTGAAACAGGAAATTATAATGAATTATTATTAGAATCTCAAAAAAGTTTAACAAATAAATAGTGATTCAGATATGTATATATCGACTAAAAATTACTTCATTGTCAAAGTTACACTATTTGTTCAGCATGAATCAAAACATATTGATATTTCACGAAAAAGATATACATACAGAAAATAACCGTATATCATTTACGGACTATTATTTCACACGTTTAATTGGAATTGCAAATAAAATAAAATGCTGTGAACAAGAAGATTGTGCAGTTTGATTTTATTTATCAAGATTCATCATTTTCACATTCTCGACAGTATGCTATGGATTCTGAATAGAGTATTTACAAATCTTTAAACATTATAGGATTTTTTGTTTAAAGCGTTTTATTTGATTCTAATTCAAGGGAATATTATTATGAGACACGGGAACTGCTATTATTTAAATTTTAAATTTGTCATCAATTCACTTGTTTTTTTTTAAAGTTTCTTGATATTTATCAAAATATTTTATAGTACTGAATATGGTCATACCCGTAAAATTTTCTTCCCTTTCATATTCCATGCAGGCACCTTTCGCATAAAAGTGAAAAGGTGAGTCGGAATAACAACAGAATGACTTGATAACCAATGCAATGAAAATGAAGTTATCGAACGCGTGCGTTCAAATCGAATTGGAGTTCATATCATTGGTTAGTGTACTCAAATGTGCATTTTAACGTAAAACCTTGCGATTGTTGCATATGCTTTCATATTTTTCCTAATTTAATCAACCAATTTAATTGAGAGGGTCGTCGATCTAACTCACTGATATTTTGTTTAAAAGGATTAGCAGGTATGTTATAAGTAAGTTAAGCAATCGTTATGTTGCATTATCGAATTGCAGTCACGAAGAATTCAGTTGAATTGTTGATTTAACCTGGAGTAGTGTGACGGGTGGTAAACTCACGTTAAAGGTTACGCAATCTATGCCTTTATCAAAACTACGATAAAGATTAAGCCTAATATCTGTTCATACGTTGCGCCATATCTAATAATTCATTAAATATATCTAGAATCAAACTTTTTAATTTTTCATATGCTAATTGATAGTTAAGCTTTGGTATGTCATTTAATAGTTCTAATCCAACGAAGCCGGGCACTGCCCATTAGTGCCTATACATACGCCGCATCGCCCAGATATGCATGAAACAGTATTGCAAATTGCTGCAGTCAATATAAAACGTACTCATCAGAACCAGAAGAAACAAGTAATTTGAAGTATGATAAATTTCAGTGCATTATCAGGTGTTGCTGAAGGCTTGAATGCTATTTCATAATCTTATTTAGATGTAGGAAAAGTTGCTCTAAAAGATAAAATATACTTCAATAACAAAATTATGTAAGTAAAGCATGCATATGTTTAGTCAGAGTTATGGGCATGCATTTATTTCGAATTCCAATATTTCTTTAGGGGATTAAGAATTTTGGAATCAACTGAGCAAACAAAATAGTATTACGAAAACTTTTGAAACTTGAAAGAATTGATGGATTTGAAATTGGTGCATTACTTCCTCAGATTTCAAATTTTTTATTGGTTTTATCGAAATTGATACGCGGAGAGATGTAAAAAATGTTCGGACAACAAAATTAAGAACAAAGTAGGCGGATCAGCAGAGTACTATTTTCTATTAATTTTAGTTTCATCGAATTCTAAGGGATTAATGGTTATAATAAGTTATAACTTCAAAATTACCGGATTAGTGGAGAGGTATAAACATGTAAACAGTTAATATACTTACTTAGCTTATGAAGTTATGAAGAAATATTATGACATTTACAGAGAGTTTGGAAAATTATTTATATTTATATATATATTAATTAATCTATATGCTTGTGAGATAACCTGTGTCTGAAATCCAGTAGCTCTTTCGTCTTTGATTCATCAACGAGAAATATTCTTTGGTGGTAGAAAATGGGACTTGATGTATTTTCCTTTTGGTATGGAGAATGAACCTCGCAAAATCTCAAATCTGAGTTGACCAGAATTTGTACTGCTTGCAAACATTGCTGAGATAACCTGTTTATAACCTTCAAGGACGGCTTCAACTTAAAACTTATCCAGCATGAGTTAGACGCTACTAGTATGAGTATTTAGTACTCATACTAGCATAGCAAAGATAAATATATCCTTAGATATTGATTTTACGTTGTCCGTCTGTACCGATGGTAACTTTCAAAGTGCGCCTTCGGTTGGCCTCAGATTTGGAACAAACAAAGATTTCTAGCGTACTCAGGAAGACATACCTTTTTCTTTTCTACAAACTCGGTCACTTATTAACAGCAGGGTCAAAGGTTGAAAATTTCCCTGAAAGTTAAAAGTTACATATAGCTTGTGATAGCTTATTTAGTTGAAATTCTTTGAAAAACAGAGTACAGTTGTTAATTCCAAACTTCGAAACTTTTAACCACCTACGTGAGAGATATTAATTTATTATTCGTAATAGATATAAATATGCAGTATTCCAAAAGCAACTAGGTATTTGTGGCCGTATTTGTTTGGCTGTATAATAAATATAGGTAACAATTTTTTTTAATCGTTTACTCTGCTACGTCGCTATAGCTGTAAACAGCTTTATTCAAGTGTGCGAATGTTGCAATGCAAAACCGACTCTGATCCAGTTGCATTAACTGACCAAGGTCAACTCTTTTATTAGCCTCTACGCAATGAGTATGGGTAATGATAAATCTAAAATCGAATGATGAAAAACGCCTCAGACTTATATAGTAAGAACTGGAGCCGGAGCCTATAAACATTCCCATGAAAACTACAATAGGGAGTTTTAGGTATGTTTTACAGGATTGATGCAGAATATTCCCAAAGTCATCTTTGATATTGAAAATTCAATCGGCCAACAGGGGATTGAAACTGTCATGCCCTCACTGCAGCGTCCTGTAGTCGCTTTCGTTGCAATTTCAAAAGAGCATTTTATTGTCCTCTGACTTACTTATAAAATCTACCTACGGAGGACGGCAGCGTTTTTATAGCTTTCGTTTTGGTTTGCAAAATGTGTCACAAAATTCATTTTTGGTTAGGCTGCCAAGCAGATAGGCTTCTAGCTCTTCTTGAACCTAATCTGAATCTTGGATTAAATTTGGGCAGATAGAGAATGGCTCATGTTGCAATTGCAATTAAATGAGACAAAAATGTAGAAATATGTAGGTATATTTAGTGCTAAGTTAGCACTGCTAACTACGTACATAGAAATGCTGGAATGGAATGAAACTGGAAAGCAAGCAAAGTAGCCCAGTGGCAGCGAACTATTTTCTAAACAAAGCCACGTTGTTGGAAGGGATTTTATGTTAAATCGTCGTCGTTCATCTGGCTCCAGCATTCTTCTCCGCTCACATGTTTGATGCTGCTGCTGTGAGCCGAGCCGCGGAACATGTGACAGGCTCGCTTTATTCAAGGTCAACCAAGCCATAAGAAAACAACATCAAGCGATGAACATGCTTGCCTTCACCTTGTTTTTGGAATCAGAACAGAAGATGGTTTCTTCCATCTCCATTTTCTCTGTGAAATGAGTGTCATCAACTCAAACTCAGCGAATAATATTACTGAAGAAGAAAAGAATAAACTACACAATAACATCGTCTACACAATTTGTCTTGCCTACATGTTGCGTTGCAAAATTTTCTGACTGTAAGTTTCTACTCATCTCATATTCACTTTTTAAAAAATCTTGCATCGCTCCACTATTAATACATTAATTGACTTTGTGCGTGGTTAGCTTCGTCTTTACATGTTAAATAGAGTTGTACATTTCTTTGTAATGTATCTGTAACAGTAACAGTGCTAAAAAAAGTTTCCAAAGCCGGGATTTGAATTTTGAGAGAATGTAAAATGTAAGTTAGGAAGAAATATGATCATGATCGTGATCTTGGCCTTGCACTCGTCACACTCATGCATGTTCTTGGTACATGTGCGCTTCACTCTAATTTCGAAACCCATAAACATAAACCCATGTGAGCTCATTTACATCTACCCAAAGAAGACCCAAACTTGAAATACCTATACTTCCATCTAAATACGCACACACTCATTCAACATTTATTTATATCCATACATAAGGGCTTAAAAAGCTGCAGAAAGAAAATTATTATTTTTCCTTATCATATCATTATCGCTTAAAGTAAAGCTAGTCAGAGTCCTCCATGTCCATATCATCAAGATTCTTTGGGTTGCATAAAATATCCCTAGTATCATCATATGCATAGATGTAGTTAAATTTGTACCTTAACAGAGCAAACCAACAAGTAGTGGAATTATAGAGGTTCTGTTCTGGTGAGTAATCGCAATTGCAATCGCAAGGAAGGGAAAAGTGGAGGCCCATATTTTCTACTATGGAATTATTTTAATCTACTTTATCGCCTCAGAAGTTAATCTTTTTTTTTAGCTAGGAGATACCTTTTCTCAGCAACTTTTCACGACCTAATCATATTCTCCATTTTGAGGTAGACCAAACAAGGCGTGCAGTTGTTGTTGTCAGGCGAGGCAGAGGAAATTATTACTCACGTGGAGTTTCTATTAACCCATTTTGTGAATCAGTTAAGGTTTATTTCAGTTTATTCATCAGTGATTTTTTATTGTAAACTTTCCGTGTTCAAAGCGTCAAAATGGGGGGAAAGTACTCGAAAATGGATCCGATGCAGGTGCCGGTGCCGCGCATCAACGCCCTGCTCGAAGCAGATGGTTACCTGAGAAATTTTGAATATGAAATTCGAAAGCGGTAAAAAAGTTTAAACTTGTGTATAAAAAATGCCAGTCATGTATGTAGTTTTAAAATCAAAGAATCTTTTAATTTCGTTTCTATTTAGATATGCCGTTTATTTGGACTGGTGCGATGGACTGAATGAAAAAGAAGGGGGATATGAGAAGTTCACAAAAGGGTACGAGGAGTTTGGAATCCATGTTTTGCCCGATGGAACTATCAAAGCGAAAGAGTGGGCACCGGGTGCTGAGGCCATGTACCTTGCCGGAACCTTCAGTATGATTCAATAATTCATTTGAACTTGATTCCAAAGTTACAGGAACGTTAATGAAATGCAAATTTTAGATGATTGGAACCGAACCGAGTTTCCGTATGAAAAGCTCGATTTTGGAAAATGGAGCCTCACCCTTCCACCCAATCCAGATGGGACACCAAGGATTCCTCACAATACTGAAATCAAGGTTCATATACATACATAAATCCTTATTCAACATACAAAATATGTGTGCGAATCATCAACATGCAAAATCAACTTTATTTGAATTTCTAGGTCATTATCAGAGATAAGCACGGAAATTTACTTGACCGCTTGTCGCCATGGGCAAAATATGTTGTCCCACCCCCAAAAGAGGAAGGCTACGTTTACAGACAAATATTTTACAATCCACCACAGGACCAGGTAACATTTCAATAATGAATAACTACATATTTTAGTGTCATAAATGTACCTGGGAATGAAGAAATTGATCTTTTGAAATTGATAGGTTTACAAAAGTCAGCACCCACGTCCCAAAAAGCCGCAAAGTCTCAAAATTTATGAATGTCATGTCGGAATCGCATCCCCAGAGCCCAAAGTGGCTACCTATGATGAATTCACACAAAATGTTTTGCCAAGAATCAAAGAACTCGGTGAGTTTTCATATTGATAAATATATTTCAATTTTGTATAAAGTAATTGTTTCATTTATGCATTTTTTCGATGAGCAGGGTACAATGCCATCCAATTAATGGCCATAATGGAGCACGCTTATTATGCCAGTTTCGGATACCAAGTAACCTCTTTTTATGCGGCCTCAAGGTAATTATCACATTTTGAAGTCTTGCCCAATTGTGATACACGAGGAATACTCAAATTAAAATCAAACCTTCTCACTTGATCTTTTAACAGTCGGTATGGTACTCCTGATCAGCTTAAAAGACTGATTGACACTGCACACTCGATGGGACTGATTGTATTGTTAGATGTGGTTCACTCCCACGCTTCCAAAAATGTCTTGGATGGTCTTAATCAGTGGGATGGAACGTCTGCGGGCTACTTCCATGATGGTCCCAAAGGTGAACATCCCCTTTGGGATTCCAGATTGTTCAACTACAGCGAGTGAGTATTTAGACTTACACAACTTCATTTCATTTTTCCATACACAAGTTATTCAATATGACCTCACTTGAACTCTGATTTATTAGACACGAAGTGCTGCGCTTCCTTCTCTCAAACCTCAGATGGTGGATGGAAGAGTATAACTTTGACGGTTTCAGGTACAATAACAAATTTTTATGATTAAATTAACAAACGAAGGCGAAACTTTATATTTGTGATTTTTAAATACTAATTCATTAGATTTGATGGTGTCACCTCAATGTTATATCAATCCCGTGGACTGGGTCAAGGATTTTCTGGAGATTATAACGAATATTTTGGAATGAATACCGACACTGACGCACTCGTGTACTTGATGTTGGCTAATGACATGTTGCACACATTGTATCCGGAAGTGATTACGATTGCAGAGGTAAATCCAATTTCAGGATCCACAAAACGATACAAAAAAACTGATCTTCAGTAGCTCAGTATCATTTTTTAATTTGCAGGATGTATCTGGAATGCCAGCCTTGTGCCGACCAGTTCCGGAGGGTGGAGGAGGTTTTGACTACCGTCTTGCAATGGCCATTCCAGACAAATGGATTGAAATTTTGAAGAAATATAAGGACGAGGATTGGAATCTCGGAAACCTTATTCATACTTTGACTAATCGCCGGTGGCAAGAAAAGGCTATTGCTTACTGCGAGAGTCACGATCAGGTAATTTAGTACTTTCTATTTACAAATGTCTAATTGACTGCTGCTTGAAATAGGAACTATTTTCTAATTTTTTAAAACTTACCTAGGCCCTTGTTGGTGACAAAACAATAGCATTTTGGCTGATGGACAAGGACATGTACACGCGCATGTCAACTCTTTCAGATCCTAATCCTGTTATTGACAGAGGAATTGCGTTGCATAAAATGATTCGTTTGCTCACGTGTGGCTTGGGCGGCGAAGGATATTTAAATTTTATTGGTAAATTGTTTTCTACTTATTACAAACCTTTGTAGAAATATATATTTGATTTGTGAATTTTTATCGATGCTTTTTTAAATTATGCCTTTCTGCAATCGCTTAATACAGCAAAATGCATTGTTTTGATTCAAATTCTAATTTCGTTGTAATTATTTTCGTTAGGGATACGTGAGTTGCAAACACGAGGGTGACAAAGTCATTGTCTTTGAACGTGGTGGTTTGGTATTTGTCTTTAATTTCCATCCAACGCAAAGCTTCCCCGATTACAGGTTTGTGTGGCTTGAATGATTTCCAATAATTTCAATTAATGACACAAAAAAACTTTTCATGAATCAAAACTTAATATTAACAGGATTGGAGTTGATGTTGCTGGAAAGTACAAAATAGTTCTTGACACTGATTCACCCGAATTCGGAGGATTCAATCGTGTAGATAACAACACAGAATTTTTTACAATGCAGGATGGCTGGGGTAATCGACGTCATTCAATGATGGTACGTACATACGATGGATGCAGCTTAAAAGTTTAATTAAATTTATTTTTGCAATAAGTAAGTAACGTATGATTCTCAATTTCCAGGTTTATATTCCCTCTCGTGCGGCATTCGTCTTGGCGAAGCAGGATTAGAAAATCCACAATGCCACAATGAACGATAGTAATTAAAATTTGTAATTGGACAAGTGTCATGCTTGTTTACTCAAATCCTTGCGAATAAGTAATATCATGTCTCTCTCATTATACATACTAGAGTATCGCAATCGAGTGCTACAATTTAAATCGTCTGACCAAACATTTTTTGTGCTTCTTGTTAACTCAAATGAAAAATGGCAATCTATACATTTGGTGATGAAAGAACTAATTTTTTTGTGTAGCTGGATATTATCTGTTTTATGATATTAGGAGCTTATCTTAGACTGCATAGGTTAAGAATAATTCGATAGGTACGAAAGAGACAAAATATTTGACAATATATAGACGTATAAAAATTGCTCCAACAACTAGAATGTGTATATTTTTGATGTTTTCCATGGAAATATTTTCAGATATTGGTGATATATGAAAGCAAATATTTTTTGGAGGAATATTCTAGAATTTCTCTGACTGGAAGTGTGTGCCAAATAAAAGATAAGATTTTAGAAGTGCTACTTAAATTCTGGCTACAATAAAGTGCGATTCTTTATATTTCATTATATGCATCTGCATCAAATCTTGAAATTGTAGTAAAATGAAATGAATATAAGTAAGTAATGGAACATGTCGCCACTTAATTATCTTGATGCATTTTCTCATGTTTCATTCAGCCACTCTTAAACTTGTGGCGTTCAAGTTCAAATTCGATTGTTCCTGGATTATGCGCTTAAAGTGAATGCGTTATGAAATGAACATTACTTGTGTAATATGAGCACAAGAAAAAGATGATTTTTGCACTTGAAATATGACTATGACTATAATGAAGAGAAAAAAGAGATGATGCGATACAACACAAAGAAACGAATGCATTTCGGATATATAATATTTTATTCATTAATAATACACATTTAAATATTTTTTTCAACTTCGACACATGTATAGTTTCTGTTTTCCACATACATAATCATCATCAACACCATGCCATTGCGATTGAAAAATTAAAAATAATAATTTAAACCCATTCATAAAAAAACTGGTATACCGGCGAAAAGTTCTTTCTAAAAAATAATTATTGTAGGAAGAACGACATTTATTTGATATCAGTGGTTTTAAACAATAAAGCTGCTGGAGAGGTTTCTTGTCATGTAGATTTCTTTCATAGAGAATTCAATTTGGTTTAAGTTTGAACAAAAAAAAAACTAAAATTCACCACTTCCGCGCATCTTAAAATGTGAGATTTTTTTTCATTAACAGAAGAGTGTTGGGTAATTATGTTGGGTTGATTAAAAAGTTCGAGAATTTTACGTACGTTTGTATAGTAACATGAATACAGGTATTTTGGTTGCTTTCCTTTCCTTTTGTCCACGCTTCAATAATCATGAAATGTTTTGACGCACACCATTCAAATGAATGAAAAAATCCTAAGGAACAACACTCATTACTACATAAAAAGTAAAATCATGATTCATGAAAATTACAATTAAAATAACATTGAAACAAGTCCAGAAATATATAATAATTATAATTGTAGTCAACAAAACAAATATAACAATCCAGTAAAATCATATAAATAAACAGAACATTGTCGTGAAGAGGCAAGCTTGTTAAATAAGCTCGGCTCTGTTATCACAGTCTTGAAAATAATAATGGTTGGATAATTAAATCTATAAAAATGGTTTCCAAAAAAAGTAAGTTATCATGTTTTCAATAAAAAGATAAAAAAAGAACAAAAAAAATCATTTCGTATTTCATTTTGTATTTCATAAAAATTATAAGTACTACTATTACTACTGCTTACTTCGTACATCATCATCATCCCTTCCTTCTTCTTCTTATGTTTGCTCGCGCTCATTAAAATGTACATATTTTACGGGTATGTAGTGTGGGACTGGATAAAAATTAAGTAGGTAGATGATTCACGATTATTGACAAAACAAAATTGTTTTGATCTTTGTAGTCAGTGCTCGGTACTCTCAAACGTTAAATAAATATCATGATTCATGATGCTCATGTCTTATACAAAAAATTCTACATAAATCAGAAAAAAATATTTTACAAACGCTTGTATCGACGCTTTACAAAAACAAATCTATTAAACGCTGGTAAAAAAACAGAGAAAATCGAAATAAGTCAAAATAAACGAAATGAAACTTAATTATAGAATTCATATTCATATCATAAAATGTATGACAAAACATTACACGACGCTTCCTTAAAGTCTAGATGAATGTATTTTAACTAGCACTATATTTCACTTAAATATAGCAGACTACAATGCAAATCTTTTTGCTACAAAAGAACCTCATAATTTTTCGTAAAACTAGCATCTCTTTCTAGCAGTTCTGCATTGACATCATTTCTCTCCAAGCAATAAGCAGAGGAAAAACAATATCCGGCTAATCAAATTGATTCCTTCTGCGGGCATAAAATTGGTATACAATCTTCATGATAACATCTTCTAGACAAGATTATATTCGAAGGAATTTTTTGGTGAATTATGTAATTGTAATTGTGTAAGTAACTAACAGCAAGAGCCAGGGAAATATTTTATAGACCTCCTACTTATAAATTACTTATCAGTGCTTTCACTACTCCCTACGATAGTTTTGCTTGAAGTGTGGATACACACTTAACTAATATTTTCACTTAAAAATTAGGACAATGGCAAGGCTGACATGCAATTACAATAGCGCATATTTTATATTTATGTATATATATTACTCTCTACAACATTAAATTTCATATTTTCTGGTACAATTTCATGAATAAGTTAGGTTACTGTTCAGCCTATGACATCTACACAGCCTTCATCTATCAATGAAATATTTACTACAATCTACAGTAATTTTATACACCTTTTTATGTACACCTTAAAATTATTTACCATTACATGAAAGCAGTTCAAAGATGAGAATTCGCCAAGTTCCAGCGTGCACTTCATGTGCGCAGAATCTTGGCTGACTAGATAAAGGAGAAAAAAATGGTGAAAAGAACGGATACATTTATTCGTTCCTCAACATCATCATAAAAAAAAGGTGAAAACTTTCATCGTAAGAAAACACGGCTGATGGATGACTGAGAATTTTATTGTATGTACACTTTGTTCTTTCTTGGCTAAAAAAATTCATCTTAATCTCGTCTCCTCGACATGATTCTTTTCGAAAATACTATTTTCGTATAGCCAAAGCTCAATGACTTTCCCAAACGCGTGCGTGTGAGTGTGATAGACACGCACACACCATTTTCTTGAAAAAAAAATTTGTCACTGTGTCACGTAATTCTCTGTCAATTTTAATATCATTTGAAAGCCACTCCTCGATTTTTAAAATGGAGTCCCAATTCAAGCGCTTCTTTTTTCTTTCAGTTCTCCACAAAAAAAAACTGTTTCTGTATGGATTTACCCCTCCAAATAGCATAATTTATTTGATTTTTAGCCAGTTAAAAAATGTTCTATTCTATTTATTTATATTTTTTTGGGTTTTCATTATCAAATAATTAGATATTTTCGAACACCATTCAACCAGTCGGGACTGAAGGACTTGAACATTTGATAAAAATTTCTTTAGATAGTTAAAGTACAACAACGGTAGTGTTTGACAACTGACTTGAACCAGTGCAGGTAATAAGGTTAAAAAGTAATACAGTTTTTCCTTTTCCTCACAGAAAGCATAAAATAGTAAGTATTTCAGCCAGCTTGAGAGAATTCCCTACTACGCATTATTATATTTTATTGTATTATTCCTACAGTGTAATTGTTGAAAAAAGAAGAGTAGAAACTTAACACATTATTAACATAATCAGTTCTTCTAGTAGACTCATTCTGTAGTCTGAGGTCCGATTAGATTTTTGGCCAGGAGAGAGCAGCCACAATTAATTGATATGAAAGACATAAATTATCAAAAAAATAATTAAAAATTAAAAGTTGCTCTCCCACTCGCTGACTTAATTCTTTGTTTCGCAATTTCATTTTTTTTAAAAAACCATATAAATTTCGGCCGACTGCGGTTTGGTTGCTTTGCTTTCTGTGGTTGGTTGGTTGGTGGTGGTAAGCAGATTTATTACAACGATTTGTGTTTGTAATTGCGGGTGGCCTACTACTACAACAACGAATAGCAATATATGCCCTGTTTTGGTTCTCTAATTAAAAAATACTTTCCTTCATCTTGTACGACAAGATCGTGCCGTGCTCCATGTATTGTTCACTTTTTTTCCATTACCATAGATCATTCAGGTCACAATGTGTCTGAAAATGAGCAGACTGAGACGAGCTCAACAGTAGTCCCGCCAATTGTGGGCATTACCAGTCGATGGGATAATGAAGCAAGCTACTTAAATGAGCCCAAATTTGTTTCCATCCTCCCAATTATTTTACTCTTTGCATTTTTCTTACAAATGGCAGAAGAGTAATCGATATTGGATTTCTGATATTCATAACAAAAGCATTTTAATCCATAAAAGCTCTCGTTTTTATTTTTTCACTCTTTAACAAAAAAAAGTAGATCGAAAGAAGAATGCGTAAGACTACTATACTGGCAACTCTTTTCTTCAAAGTTGTTGTTCGTAAAAGGAAACTGCTCTGATCATTTGCATTTTTCTTCCTCAACAATTCATATTATTCAACTTATTTTCTTATCTTTCATCAGAGACGTTTCAATAATGACGCTAGAGAACCTCACTAGGCAGATGTGCTCTCGCAAGGGTTTTTTTCTTGTGTACTTTGCTCATTCATGCGCATACGCTCTTTTGCTCAGGCTGACAGGCTCAGTTCCATGTTCCATTTGACAAAAAAACAAAATTATCGGGAATGAATACGGCAAAAAAGGGGAATTTGTTTGACTTTGTTTCACAATAACAATAATAATAATTACATGATATTTATCCTTGCTATTTTATGAGATTACCGGATCAATCATCGTTCAAAGTAGAAGAGATGCAAAGCATGGAATGAGAATTGTTCTAGCTAATTAACGTTTTTTTCCTTCTTTCCGTCAGTGTTTCTTATGAGCATCCGCACTCTTTGACAATCGCATCTTTCAAAATGGTGACTATGAGCTTGGGCCCTCCGTTCCTGTTTCCTTTCGGATCAAGATGAAGCACGTCCAGCTCACTGAGCGCAGTTGGGACGCAGCACGGTCTTGGAGCGAATTTCTTGCCCTTCGTCTGATGGAGAATGTGTTGAAACATGGCGTGTGTTGATGCGTACGCCACACGCCTCGCATTGCACCGTCCATCACAAACATGGGCATCAAACTCCTTGGGTTCGAGAATGACATCTGAAATGCCCAAATCTGAAAACTTGATTTTCAGAGATCGTCGGCAACAAGTTTTGCCATGCCTCGTGTTGGCACACTCCCTCCCGCGACCATTGTCTCGCTTGTGGGTAAAACTGCGGAGGGTGGATGGCTCCGTTGGAGCTGCCCGGCGGACTCGTCGTTTCAACTGTGCTTCCACTGAGGGTTTCTTGAACTCCTTCGTTACAACCTTCAGGGAGCTGCCATGATGATGGTGATTTTGATGACGATGACGATGTTGCGCGTCTTGCTGAGATGATGTGCCATCGAATGAGTCCTTTGAAAGACCCTCTCTCGAGCAAATCGCCATTACAATGAAAGGACTAGATTTGCGGTTGCGAACTGACCATGAGGTTAGGTTACGAGTTAGATCTATTTGGTTAACACTTTCCGTCTCCGAGTCGCTCCCTTCAGAACAGTCCTCTTCGTCCATAGCGCTGAGTTCCGATATTTCGCGAAGATCTGGCAACTCCGTACTATTTCGTAAGTGGCCAGTTAGCTGGCACATGGCAGGCATAGTAAGGACCACCCGTTGGATTCTTACATCTGTTCCCTGCTTTGTTGGTGCGTAGTCCATATCAAAACGGAATAGTTTCAACACCTTCGTCCCGATTGAAAACAAGTCTGCAAGAAACAAAAAATGCAAAACATATATTTTTGTAATGATAGAATTCTGTATTGAAAGGAAAAAAAAGAAACTACTTTTTCAATAGTACAAGGTACAGGTATTTTATGTTTGAATTGTTCGTCTGCCTTGCCTGCCTGCCTACAATGCAACCATCAAAATGAATGTCATTGATGAGAGCTGCCAATAAGTGTAAATACGTAAGTACCACTAGTTGGGTAATAAGCGAAGCATTTTAACGAACTAATAAAATAAGACATTCCAAGACCACAAGACGAACGAACAAACGTAGGTGGTGCTTGTGCATGATGGTGGCCAATATTTAGCCATTACTTCATAAAAGTCATGTCTGCAAAAAGGAAAAGCGAGTCATTTAAGCAACCCATTAATAACAACAAACCCCCATGATTCATTGATGATGATGAGAATTGAAATTTGAAAGCCTTTCTGCTGAAGAAAAGAGGTTATATTTCTTCCCTTTAAAGACCCCCTCAACGGATGGAATTCCACATAACCAGAATACCTATACACACACACATACACATACACACATACTTGTTTCCTAATTAGAAAGGAGACGAATCAGGAAGTTTGTTCATCTTTCACTGAATAAACAAAACTGAAAGATGAGTCCGAGTAAATTAAGTCAATTTTGAATAACGTTTTGCATGAACAGAATTTGAAATATCGACAGTTTGAATGATGATGATCGGCGATGAGCCTTATATTTATTGCCTGAGCAGCCGCAATTCTATCCTTCGAACTAAGCTGCATGCAAAGCATCGTATTTGTAGGGAAAAAAATTCTGATTGTTTTTTAGCGTAACAATGCAAACATTTTGCTTTCTTCATGGTGCAAAGTCAGGGTAGAAAAAATTGGCCCTTCCTACAAACGTGGATTATTATTACCCTTACGTAATTAGACAGGAGCAGTTACCTCACGTACCACAGGAATGAGCCGTAAGCCGGTCCTGCAAGCGCACACACAGAGACGAAGAAGTGAATCTCTCTTGAAAACTATTACCACCACCGCTTTTTTTACAAGCTGGTTTTCATGATAAACTTAAAACTGCAAAAATTCTTTTGGCTTGATCTAATTCGCATAAATGAATGCAAATCAATATCCCGAATATTTTTTTAACTCTCAAAACTTGGTCTTGATGGCTTGCCGATTTTCCGTTCACTTTTTTTTATAGAAAAAGACTCCATGAAGGCACGCTGCTTCTGCTCATCAGTTTGCTTTCTGTGTCAAGTCAAGCCCAAGTGAGTAGAGTGACTACTACTACCACAGCAATTTTAATTTTAAGGTATTTTTTTTTCTCTGGTAAAAGAATAGAAACACTAGATAGTATTTTAAAAGATATTTTATTTTCAAAATTCACTAAATCATTTTCATGGGTCAAGCGAAGTGTTGTTCTTGAAAGATTTAACAATTATTAGAAGCATGAAAGAATCTGAAAATGGATTGGGATTAAGGATGATGGATGTCCAAAAATGGTCAGTAGAAATTTATGTAAATGCGAAAACACCATTACATTATGCGTTACTTGCCAATACATAATAAAATAAACATTGGTAAACTATTTATCGCAGAAAATTACTTGTGCATGCATGAACAGCAAGCAACCTGACTTGAGTGATTGCTGTACACATTGCATTGGTTATGCATGCTTTTCTCTTCTGATGTGATAAACTCCAATCAAAATTTTCAATGGCAAAGAACAACGAAACCAGATCTAGTTTTTCTTTGTAAATCCTACATAACCTTTTTTTTCATGCCTGTAGCGGAAGATCAGATTACCGAAGAAAACCTGCATCATTCTTGAAACATAAGTAAGTAAAAACCGAATTTTTTTTCGATGAAGTGAACGAATTGTCTTTAAATGCATACGGCTGATATGAAAAGGGCGAGTAAACAGAAACATATTAAATAGCAAACGAAATTCAATTCAATCAAATGCAGATTTTTTTTTCTTCTCCTCCAACACAACACAACAACAATACTTAACAATCAATGACCCTATATGATTCTTTTAAAAGATCCACCACCACCACAATCACTAAAATTTCCTCTACTTAAGAATTCCTTCACCTTTAAACCCAGTAATGAATTTAAGAGCGGCAGTTACACAATAAATTATCCTTCACAGGAATAAAGTTCATATTTTCGTTTGTATTTTTTTCCTCCCTTGTGCATGAATCGCGGATTTGAATATC
This sequence comes from Seira musarum, assembly GCA_027743895.1. Lineage (NCBI taxonomy): Eukaryota > Metazoa > Arthropoda > Collembola > Entomobryomorpha > Entomobryidae > Seira > Seira musarum. Next base: position 68,210 of record JAHZMX010005599.1, read on the forward strand.
TTGCCAGATGCATATTTCAGCATTAATTATTATGCAAATAGAAAAGGACAAAAAAGAATAGATGAAATCAATGAGCTAAGCTAGCAATTCTAGCATCTTAAAGCTAGTTTCTTCAACAGAAGAAAAAAAAGTAGAATTTGGTGTTGCATGGAGGCCACATTGCTACTCACAAAAAAGAACAAACTTTTATTTATGTCTTTTACCAACTCGAAATTCATTCGTCTTTTGTTCAAGAAGAAACCATTTCAGTCAATTGTTTACAACATGTCGTAACAATAAATCTCGCAAAAAAATGTTTCATACGGAGAACAAAAAAGCCTACGCTTAAATTATTTTATGAGTAAAGAAATCGTATTTCTAATTAAATTAAACTTTTTTCCTGTTCCTTTCCACCGTTGGAAACACCTGTGCGAAAATCTTTCCAGAATTTTGAGAAACCTTACATTCGCCTTTTAATAAGTAAAAATGAAGAGAGAAAAATGCAATACAAAACCTTAAACCAAGAGCATTGCCATCATGTAAGTACGTACACCACTTTTTTCCCGTTGTTGGCTACTACTTATTAATTACTAGCTATGATTGATGAATTTAAATATGCATATATTGGACTCCATGCTGGTAAATTGATTATTACATAAAACTCCTTTGTTGAAATCATGATGGGTTTGTTAGTTAGTTTGTAAGTTATTGAAATTTCGGTAAAATATATAGGAATGGGGATGGGAGTTTTCCCTATTTTTTTATTGTGCATGCAAAACTATTACTGTAATTATCGATTGTATGTATTGTAGAAAATACTAATCCATCCTTACTGTCTACCGTACATTTAAGAACCTTTTTATTATTTGCTTTGCGACTCCAACATCGTAATAATAATGATGGGTACGGACTCAAGACAAAAGAGGTAAAAATCCGTTTCGATCAAATACGTCAAAAACAAATGGACATTAATATCTAAGTAATAACTTCTAAAATATTTTGTCTGTCGGCATAAATCAACCATCTAATTCTCTTGAATCAGTGAATGGGTGGCTGCTGCTCGTCTTTTCTTTTGTCTAAATAAAAAAAAGTGGGAAGTCAATGTTTTGCCTAAAGGACTAAGAAAATAATCGACGGATTGTTTGGTCATTTCAAAATATCATTTTTCTCTCCATTTTCTCTTTCGGTTTTTCAGTGGGTTTTTGGCTATTAAGCTGCACGAAATCTTATCTGTGCAAAATGGATGGACGGCGGCATATGCACACCCTTTTATGGGACATAAAAATTTCTTTAATGTTGTTGTAAAAAATATATAATTAATATTTCCCATGGTGCAGTTTGCAAGGACCCATAATTGAAAATTGGCAGTAACTTGTATAACAATAAAGCCTCGCTTTTGAAAAGGAAAATACAGCCTCAACTGGGAAATAGGGAAACCATGGCATTTTGAATTATTCAGAATCACGAAAACTACTTATGTTAGTCAGTTCTTGAAGTCGCACTTACACAATAGATAAGGTCGTTAATTTATGGAATAATATCCGATGTATTTGATGGTGCAAGAAAGTGCAACTATTCATTTTCAAATGTTTTATGCATGCCTGCAAAATTAGAAAACTTCACAAAGCCAATTTTCAATGAGAAACGAGTACACTGGGGCCTACAAAGGTAGTTTCTTTACTATTTTTTCGCAAGGGTTTGTTACATTTATGATTTGTAATCTGTGAGTTGCATCAACTCGATTTCAAATTACCATTTAACATCCCAAACAGTAATAATGTTTTTAAAAAAATATCCTCGAAACAACTTTTAATCGTAGCCGGCAAAGCACATAGGGGAACAAAAATTATTTGCTTTAACCGGCGGGCCCCGTGAATGTCATTGTCATCATATTATCATCAATCGCCAACATGATTTTCAGTTGTAGTTTTCTGTCATCATTGCCATTAGCATATCTTTATTGCTACCTACCCCAAGAAGCAATGGAAAAAGTCCATTTCTTTGCTCATCTTTTTAGCAACAATGCAATGTTACTTAATAGTTACTATATTACTATAGCTCTGTTGGTTACAGTATAATGCGGGCATAATAATAATAAAATAGAAATGTGGTAATCGCAAAAAAACTGGGCATTATACATTGCAAAATAAGGGAAGGCAGCAGATGCGTATCCATGCCATGAAAATGATCGTTTTGCGTTGTTACTTGTTACAAAAGCCGTACGAAAATATGTTATAGGTACCTACACAGGAATCCCATTTAATGGATTAAAGTAAGAACGACATACTTTACCTGTCGCAATTACCTTCTTATAATATGCAAGTCGTGCGAAATAGTAGTAGTAGTAGTGGTCTAGTCTGGTCAACAAACCAAGAGATAGATAGGAGACAAAAATTTGAATATCGAGAGAAGAAGAAAAAAAAACAGAGAATACACTTCAATCACAATTAAGCAAAAGGACAAGGGCAAATGACATTTTATTAAGAGTCTAGCCATGTCTGACTTTAGGTGTTCTCTGAGGAATTCACCACGAGTTGTAACATATGTTACCTCATCATGATGACTATGATGATGATCACCTTTCAAGAAAATCTTGTGTGCGAATTTGAGTGGCAGGTTGACCTGCCTCTCTAGCTTCTGGTTTTATTTCAAGTCATGATATTAATGGACTGCGCTCTTCAACACGAGAAACACTGGCGCTTTCCTTGATCCTTCATATTTTTTTATTCACAACTTTCTTCCATTATTTTGTGTTTAGAAAGCTATTTCATAATCATAAATGCCTCTTTATGACTTTTACTACTGTGCTCATGTAATTTATATATCGTATGACTTTTTAAAAATTGAATTTGCGACTACAGATACTCGAAACTTATTGGCCTTTACCTTTGATCAAGTCTCTTTTTAAATGTGAAACATTAAATCTTCATCAGTTTCATGCCGGTATTCCGTTCTTCAAACGCTTTATTTGCTTCTTTTTTTTGCACAAAAAATTTGCATTCAGCACTCAGCAGGACGAATGCGAAAATTGCAAACAAACTCTGAAGAAATACAATTACTTTTAAAGGAGCCGCTTGATCTCGGCTTCAGTCTTTTATTTTTATTTTCATGTTTACTTGATGAAAAGGATGAAAATCAGAGAATACTTAAGTTGTAGTAATATTGGAAAAGGACATGCACTTGTAAATTATTAAATGCAAGTGAATAAAATTTCCTGTTTTACAATTGCAGTGAAAGAAGAAAAAAATAATCCAATAGGGAAGGATTCAATGTTCTTATTTTTTTCCTCTTCGGGGAATTAGAGGAACGCTTGATTAGTCTTCAAGTAGTAAAGTAACATACCTATTTATCATCTTCCCTCTTACAAAGCATTTTTATGCACGTGCAAATGAGGATTTTTTAGGAGTTTGAAAAAATGTTGCTGGTTTTAAGAGTGTAGACGGTGTGTCAAGAAAACATGCTCACTCTGTAACTTTAAACTCTTACACCAATTTTGAAGCAGTTAAGATTTTTCAGAATTAGAGTACATTGCCAAAATTTGCATTCGATTCAATCTTTTCTTCATGAAAACAATACGAAGGAAAGAAAAATATTTGATCTTTCAATGCAATCGACAATAGTAATCGAGTGCTTCATCTGATGCTGTAGACAGGATTGCGAGGAGTATCAGGGGAGATATCATAAAAAAGATTTGTTGAGATTCGCCTTCTGTCAGCCTGTCAATCAACTTAATTCATTCCGTATAGAGGAAGAAGGAGCAAAATAGTATTTACGCTTTTGCAAAAAAAAATCCTTCTTCACTCTTGCATATCAGTGAAAAAAACAACAACAACAACAAGGAACGGTGTATGATATTCTTTTCATCAAATATCACAAGATTACAGAGATATTCATCTGTTACGCACACTGTTTCTTCTTTTCCCGTCTGCGGTGATTTTGATGGATATCATCGATTGATAGGGACCTTGTTCGGCTCACCTCCTGCGGCAAAGTCTCGTACTGATTGAGGAGAGCAAGGTTGATGTATCACTTACAAAAATATGTCTACATATTTTGCATTCGAAGGAATGGGCAGTAGCAGTAACAGGAGCAAGAAGAAGAGACAAGAAATCAGTAGCAGACACAAACTCTTGATCAAACTGACCACAAGTTGACTTTAAAAGTCAAAAAGTATTGTCATGAAGGAATAAAAAAAAGTGCACCCAGTCCTATCATTCTTGAGCAGAGCAGGATCGGATTGGAAAAATATGCAGAGTTATGCAACGAAGAAGGTTTTGTAAGTACAAGTTGCATCCTTCTAATCATTTCAGGTATGCTTAAAAAAATCCTTTTCGAACTTCCTTAACGTTAGTACACACCCTTCATTGCAATAAATAACTGTTGCCCAGTGGCAATGGCTCGTTCCCTATCTGTCTCACTATTTGGATAATATTTAAGTCTGGTTAATGCTCTTTAAAAGTTGTTTCTCCTTTTCAGCAACCACTACTGTTTTCATTGTCGATCTCTTGTTGTGCTTGTAGTAACACCAAAAGTATATATTATGCATCCCCCAGATACGGCCTCAGAAGTATAGATGAACGCTTCATCAGACAAATTTCTTTTCGTCTGTAATCTGCATCTTGATTTACATAACATTCCTATAGAAAATAAAATATGCATTAATAACGTCTGTGATGCCGTTGTCTTCGTTTCAGTGTAAACCGAAGAAATTAGTTGGTTGTAGTGCGAGAAAGACATAAAGTAATCAAACTTTATATTTTTGTAGTTTACTACATCAAAATGATTCAGTAGATCATACGATGACAATGACATTACACCTTTTTACCAAAATCATACTGATGCAAATCATTTTAATTTGCAAAATTTGTTTTAAAAACATATACCAAATTGATATATTTTGTTCAGAAATAGTCACATTCCCTAATGAAATGTCCCGATGGGGTTCGCAGAGAAAATATTTGAATGATGATTTTATCCATTCGTCAAAGTTTCGGGGTGAAAGGAAACCAAACCGCTTGAAACTATGTAGAAACGCAAGATAGAGTGAAGAAGGCTAATTAAGTGTTACGTAATACAAAAGAAATGTTCGTTTAAGATCTAGGAAAAATGGCGAAGGAGATAAATGAAATTGAAACATGAAGTATCCATTTAAACTTTCACAAACGCTAGTTTACGTAGAAAAACGTCAAGTGATGTTTTAGACTCTTCTTGACTCGTTTTCTATAGACGGGTCATTTTGTGAAGACAGCAGAAGCAGAATCATCAAATCACACATGACGATAATGAAGAGTTTTTAATATTATTACTATTACTACTTACTACTACTACATATATGCCAAGTGAAATGGACAGAGTTTTTATATCGGGAGCTGACGTTATGTATGAAATACCAAACATGATTTCATAATATGCTTGTCAGACGACATTCATTTGTTTAGTACCTTAACAAAAGGTATTATTCTAATTTTTCTGCAATGTGTATAAATTTTTTCTTCATTGTGCAGAAAGTCATCTTGCAAGTAAAACTAGACTTTGAAAGATCTCTCACCATCATCAACATCATCTCTATATTCCACGTAATTCTCAAATATCTATCTATCTATCTATCAACGGTGAAGTGAAGTCAAAGTCTATCTACCATTACTATTGCTATCCTCGGCAGCCTCCTTTCCTCCAATAAAAATGAAACCAGTAAGGCAGCATTGAAGCTCGCCTTGATGACGGTTCAGTCAGACGGTACCATCATCATTACACTGACAAACATAAGCATAAATATTCTCGCTACTTCTTCTTCAAATGTTAAACAAGGACAGGGACAAACTGTAAAATAGTGATACAGTTTTCACCCATGCATAAAAAGAGAAAAAAAAATCTGAGAAAGTATTTGCTGAATATTTAAAATTAAGTCGAGAAAGAACCATGGCAAAGAATAGAAGCTTCTGCTGAACCGTGAAAGTGGCGCTACAATCATTTTTCTCAAATACCAGAAGACATTCATTCGTCGGCTATATAGCTACTACTTAACCTTTTGGATTTCGCAATTTGCAGGACCTAAGCCTAAGTACACATGTATCATCACCGTCCACGTACATGTTTGATGTTTGTTGATTAAGTTATAGACGTCGAGAGAGAAAGAAAAATCAGCAGGGAACAGTTACTTTCAAGGATGCTCGACAAAAAAAACACAAAATAATTTGACCCAAATATTTGAGGTAAAGTGGTTTTTGTATAAATAGTCTGGACTTCAAAAAAGATGGTATTTTTTAGAAATTAATAGGCTCGTAAAGTAAAAATCTTTGTCTAAAGAAAAATGATAAATCACAGTTTTCCCAAAAAGTGTCACATGACGATGTGTGTACAATAATGAAGGCACGAATCCACAAGATTGTCTGTCAGAAGACATCAATCATTTCCTAATTTGGGAAGAAGAAGAACAAGCATATTGCTTAAGCGGATAGGAATAAGATATATATGCAAATAAGAAGCGGAAACATAAATAAAAGCAAAGCATTTTCTTCTGGTTTGCCGGATGTGAAGTTTTTCTCAATGAGTCAGTAAACCTTTCAAGTAAATCGTCTTTGTTACTCAATTAGCGGGGATAATTACTTCAGACTGCAAAAGTTCAATCCCTTGAAGACAGATTAGTCACACGAAAAAATTGCACGATTAGATATGCAAACACTTTCCAATTGTTGTTATCACGCATTTTTTTCTTTTTTGAAGCACCCCCGGAAATACTGATGCATTTCGAAAGAATGCGTAGTTTATTCAAACACGTCAAGTACTTATGTATTGCTCATGCATACAATAATAATATGATTATAGTGATGAGCTAAGATTTATTGCCCAACAAATGAACTTTAAAGGACGGATTCATTGCAAAAAGGTGCTAAAAATAGAGAAATAAGATGAACATACCATTTAAATTTAGAAGCATGAGCTAAAATTATGCAATGATGATGATGACTTTCATTCATACATACTTTTGCATATGTATGTAGCACATGCCTAACTCGCACCTTGAACACTTAAACATACAAAGAAAAAAAAATTTTGTTCGCACAAGTATGCGACGTAAGGTTTATTTATAATCGGAAAAATTTATTTATCAACGGACTTGAAAGATTCCTTTGGGCGGATTACTACAAGACAATTTATTGAGCCAACTATAACCGATTTCTTTTTCTAAGAAAACCACAGCCGCTACATCGTTTAATCGGCGACAATGCACGCTACATTAACTCCGTCATTTAAAATGAGTCTAGCGTAAAAAATTAAAATAAATACACATTCCATCTTCTGTTTTTATGTTGATTTGTCGGCGTATGCATGGCAAAATATGATTTGAAATGCCGACAGAGCTTTTAGCAGTAAGGCACACAAGCACCCACACGAGAAAGTTTAGTAGTGGCAGTGGCAGTCATCGAATTTGAAATGCAGAAGCTTCAACCTGTCTTTCGACTTGGTGGTTCATCTTTAATTATCAAAGCTACATGTAAAGTCCGTATTCAACCTAATTTAGTGATATCTCGCTACAAATTATATTAACTCATTTTTCATGATTTTTTTTAAAAAGTCCATTTATCTTCCAAAACTGAATTGAACTTGCCTCTGGTATACAATGTTTCTACACCCACATTTTTCTTTAGCCGCCACACTGCGCTGCGTTGCGTGTCATTTGTGTATACAGAAAAGCACATGATAAATATTTCAGGAAAGCATGAGTCAGTTCTATTAGTGGTTCTCAAAATATGAATATGCATTGAGAACAAACACAATTTTCAAAAAAAGGAATCTGTCTGCTTTTCGGACTCTTTGAGCGAAAGTTATACAAAATGTGAAATAATAATAATATATAGGGGTAAAATAAAGCATGCGTGGGTCTATGATATAGTAACGCACGTGCTTCCTCTTTCTTTTTTTTTCTTTGAAAGTGCGACTGCTTTACATTTATGATGATGGCACAGAAAAAAATCTTTTATGCTCATATGACACAACTTTTTTTTGTGGGAAGGCGCATATTTGTTCATTTCGGGTGGCCTAAATTGTTCAACTGTCATCTTTGATGAGCTAAATTCATAACAATGCCGTAGATTCTGAAAGAAAACCTACCTCCCACGCGACATGACTTTTACCTTTTTAGATTTTTTTGGGGTGCGGAAATAGCAGATGATGATGCATCATGTCATGATCCATCAGTGAACAAAGAAATACTTCATAGCGGTGCATCTGCTCTTCCAAAGTCTCCGTTAGTAAGTCACTCTTACTATTTTGAGGAATTGCAATTTCACTTGTCACAAGCTATGCTCAATAAAAAAACGTTTCAATGAATTACAAAGGATTTCGCAACCATGTTTATGATACTGTTCTTAATTTTTTTATCCATGACCAGCGACCATGGATTGAGACAGAAGGCGTGCAAATAAGGCCTTATTACTGTAGTACCAATGGAGATCTGGCGAGCTTTTGCCACGCCAAAACCAGCATCCACTCCACTCCATTCCACAACTACAACACCTTGTTTGAATGATGTATCAAAAATATTTACTTAAACTGAATGAGAAACGAAGATTTTTATCATGCACATGAGAAATAAATAAAATGACAACTCGTACTCATACATATTCATGGTGAGTTCCCGTTTACTTTCTGTGCATATATGAAGTAAATTTAAGCTCTCATGCCTAATCAAAACGATTACAGTTTTTTTCTCCCTCTCAAATGACAGAAGGTAACCAATAAATTGACATATTGCTTTTGTTACTTTACACTTTGCTTGATAAATTACAGGCAGATACATAGGTATGCATCTCTTATCTCATCGTCAGTTGAGTAAGTTTAAGAAAACATGTCGCATTGTGGTTTTTTTTTCTCTCTACATTTTATGAGAACTTGAGATTACCATTGCCATCGTCACATGCTTACTTACACCTTTCTCTCAGCTTTTCTAAAACATTGCCTGTGTTCAGGGGTTCAGGTTTGTACCCCACAGATAATTTTTATAGACTGATTAGCTTTATAACAACAATTTTCAAGAGATTTCTTCTAATGGAATTTCATGTGTCCGTTTTTCTACTCTTTTTGTCTCTTTTCCCTTTCTTTTTTACTTAATGTGAAGTTCCGAGCTGCATGTGAACGAAAACGAGGTGGGGCGCAAAAGCAAAAACTGACGCGACATTACAAGGGCAAGTAGGTAGTAGTAGTAGTTTTAGCGTGATATACACTAACTTTGCTCAGTCATTCCGTCACATAAACAATCGTTTTACACCCAATTTATGGATAATATGTTGGCTTGATAAAATAAGGCAACATTTTTCAATTTCACAATCACAATTCTCAAACCAGAAAATTTCGACTTCTTTCGTTGGAAAAGAAAAAAAGAAGAATTGGACAAAACTCAAATAAAAATTAAATTACCTTGGCTTTAGAAAGAGAAAAAAATGTATTGGTTTGATGATAGTTCGTTGACAGAGGCACTAAAAATTTAGAGACATTACGCGATCGTCGTCATTCTTATCTTTAATTTGCATACTTTATCTTCCCCTCTCATCGCCAATTCACGCTTAAGCCATCATTTAAAAAAATATGCAATAAAAAAACACATGCCCATGCCATATTGTGTTTTCTTTTAAAAATGTATTAAGGTTAATGCTGCGTGGATATAGGGCTCTGCTCTAAACTACAGTTTTTTGCTTCTTTGTCACATTTTCTTTTTTTCAATGTCAACTTTAACGAGTGTGTGCAAGCTTTGTAGAAAGAGATCAAGTATTGGATGACTTCTTACAAAGCCATGAGTCCATTTTATATATCCCACATCCTCCACAATACCAAAGGATGAAAAGGAACATGTCACTCGTTGTTCCGCACACTTCTTAATAAAATATTGACATAAAAAAGTACAGCAATACTACCTAGAAGAAATAAAGATTTGAACTTAATGACAGAATTTAGTTATTTTTTCACTAATCCCCAGTTCAGGGAAATGTTTTTCACTTGCAAATACATAATCATAATTTTTAATTTCCTCTTTGCTGCACATGTCAACAGAACAATGTCAAGTAAAAATCCTGTAGTGATGTTGTGATGATGATGAGGAGGAGGAGATGTCAATGAGCAGCTTTAAACTTCATGTCACTTCGAGGCATTTTTTAAGCTCATTCTTATTAGTGAAAGTAAGCTTTAATCCGTACTTGACATTATGACAATTAGACATTTGTAACCTCAACCTGAGGCCAATCTTGTTTACGCAAAATTGTTTTCTAAGAATTTCATATTTTTTTTTACATCTGAGTCATCTAGACTTAAATACTTTTCAGATGATTCGTGATGATGATGAACCATCTGAGTAGGTAAAGTGTAATTATTCCTAACTTTTGTAACAGTAATAGTAATGCATGAAGAGAGAATCATTTCGTATTTTGCATGGTTATCAGTTATTATCATCATTAAGCAGGAAAAAAATAGGCAATGCTAAATTCGGAATGAGTTTGAAAACGACTTGAGAAGTTTACTTAAAGTTCGTTTTAAAACTCCTAGCACGTAAGTACCTAAGTGTTATTAAGAATTAAAGAGGCACTCTAAAATATGGTCTAGATTTAGCCATACCATGAAATTTGATGATTCTAATTGAAGCATAAAAAGGAAAATGAAACCAGTCTAGATTCAGGTTTAATGACAAGATAAATGAATGTTAATCAGGGTTTTTGTCTCGTTGACCATATCAGGAAATACTTCATCGTTATCCTTAAACCTTCATTGTTTAAGGAGAGTAAAAAGACATCCCATTTCCAAACTTTCTGATTGTGAATCCTGAAAAAAATTCGCGACTTTAGAAGAAACAGTACAAGTCACTATATAGTGCTAAATAAAAAAAATAAGTTCTAGAAACCTTTCGTCTCAATCGGTGTTTCAAGGATATAAAACCATTGAGATTAATTTAGTTTCATAAAATGAAAAACCACCGTGTCTTGCGGTTGTCTTCACCACTTGTGAAAATGACTACCAAATAAGGGGAAAGTGAACTCCCGGCAGAGTCAACTAGAGCTGTTAAGGAAACTCAAAAAGGAGGAAATGAAAAGAAATGACAAGGAAACAAATATACATATTTGCCGAAAAAAAGAACTGAAAAAAATGGTGTCATTAAAAGTGCGTGAACCTATGACAGATGTACGTTTCAAAGTAAAAATGGTAAACGACGGATATGGTGTCGTCATGTCTGAATAAATATGGTCATTTTAGGTAGTAGGTAGCAAGTAAGTGTGAAAGACACGTGGCGGGAATACCTTATTTCATGATGGGATAACACATGTCTAAAGAAATCGGGAGAGAAAAAAGTGATAATTTAAACGGAAGTTTTTATTAAAAAATGGGATAACTAAACCACAGTCGCTGCTGAAAACATTGAATTGTGACATTTGATATATCTCAGGTCAATCATCCATTTATCTAGTGACAACACATCTTGACAAATAATTGGAAAATATGATTCGGTTAAGTCAACTCCATTAATATTTTCATCCACCTGATTATTACAATCGTGATTGCTAACTATCTCAACACAATCATGATAACTGATGAAATCAGAATGCCGACTGGTGACTTTCCTTTGGTGTTTCATTATGGCATCGCAAATGGAACAAAGGAGCCAGGGCATAATGAGATCTTTAAGAACAATGAAAGCTTTGGGTGAAATAACAACTTAGCTCATAAATTCTCTCTGTAGACCTTTTCTAGAACTTTAATAACTTTAATCTTTCCTCGCTGAATTCTGAATAAGGCAGTAAGAAACCCACCGCCGTTTTCTTCTTTTTTCGCACATCACATGGACGACATAATAAAAAAGATGGGAGTAAAGAAGAGTATTTTACACCTCCTTCAATTATTCAGCTCCTTTTACACATTTCTTTCAGATTCCGACTGTCCCTTATTACTCCTAAATGGTCTTTTTGTTTGTAAGAGTGATTCGCAATCAATGGCTCCGACTTTAAAGGCAGCCTATGTTTGTTTGCCCATTTTTTTCTTCTCTTTATTCGTGCTTCAAACTACGTTCGTTTTAATTAAGTGGCTGTCTTTTGATAAGCGGTGGTGGCTTTATACAAGTTGTGCAGAAGCTGGCAGGAATTTTCTAAAAAGTGCCCAAGATGTTTTACTTTAAGCACAGAGGATGAAATAAGAAAGTATTTTGTTAAAAAAATATCTGTCTAAATGCCCACGAAATCCTAATCGTTTTATGCATTATGCATGCAAGCACTCAGCAAATCACTTGGGTAAAGCGTGTTAAACTGCAAGTTTAAATGCACCGTCAGCAATGGACAAGTCGCATTATTTTAGGTGTAATAGAAGTAGTAGTGGTAGTAAAGGCCAAAATAATATTTTTCTTTCGTTGCGCATTTTCCACAAGCCCTTGCTTATCATTTAAAAAAATGATATGACTTGTGCTGCGCTTCTAAGAATCTGAATGCAACAAATATCTTGCTGATTCTTCAATGCATACCCTTCAAAATATTTCATTTAATCATACTTCATTCAAATTCACCTGAATTATGCTGGAGTAGCATTAAAACGTAAAAAGTAAATAGGCAGGGAAGAAATAGCGAAATGTATGGATTTGAACAGGATTTAAAAATCCGAAAAATATGCACGGTAATGACTTTGTCCAGAAAAAAACGGCTACCATTTCGAGCATTGTAATAAATGAATTCGGAAGTATTTGAAGAGGACTATTGAATTAATTTACGAGTAGGAGACAACAGCTCAGCGTAAATTGTGAAAGACCTTTAGACAGACTAGCAACTGAGTTCAAAGTCCGTAGGGATACATCAATGCGCTTGGAATGTTTTTCGTAAAGTGCACATAACACGACCCGTACATTGTCAGAAAGCAATGCGCCTGGTTCATCCCAAACAAGTCAGCATATTTTTATTCATTTTCGATTGCAATCCAGACAAAGAGCGTTGTCTTTCCCATTAAACTGTATTGTTCTTGTAGCTGCAGTGATAAAATTATTTGTGTACGTCTAAGGAAAATTTTATTGACATTTGATCCCCCTAAAAGTTCAAGAAGCAGTCAACAGAAGTCGAAAGTGGAGAAATTTCGCTTATTAGGATTTGTAGATGCAAAGAAAAGAAATTTTACAAAATAGGTTGGCACGGATAAAATAAAATACTAAAGCGGATCTAACGTTTGTTTCATGGTGCACAACAAACAATTTTTTTTAAAACTCCTTTGCCGATTATGTTTTCGAATTTCGAGTTGTAAAGAAATGACGTAAAAGAGCAAAGATAATTACGGGTTACAATCTTCAAGGGATGCGATGCGACGTTTTAAACTATTTTCATCGATTTGACGATGAGTGAGTGAGTGAGGGAAATGTAATGTACGTTCCCCTAAAAAGTACACAAATAATGATGGAAGCAATCAAGTCTTCTTGGTTATTTCGGAATGATAGTCACCGTTTGAAATTCTTCTTTATGACTTTAAGATAATTATTATTGTTGTTCTGACTTGCTTGTCAAGTCAAGTTAATGTACCAAATTTCAAAGGGTACACAATTTCAACGAAATTCGAAATTTATTTGCTGCGTAGGTAGCCACAAAACAATGAGAAGACGCATGCTACTGGACACCAATTTCACTTATGATCTGTCCGGTCCGTCGGTAGTTCTGTACGGATTAAAGACCCGAAGTATGTGTACCTAAGTTTGAGTAAGATATTTAAGAAATATTTTCATTTTGCGCATTTAAAGTTCCACTGAGCCAGCACGCTTTTCAGTACCTGTCACGTCAGTTATTATAGCACCACCACCATAATGTCAACAACAATTGTACTTACGAAACTTGCATATTTTCTTAAAACACTACTGTTACCTTAACACCTGCTCATTAAATAGTATGGCAATGCAGGGTTAAATGCTACTAATTTAAAGCCGTAATTTTTAGTAAAAAAATGCGATGCAACCTTGCATCCCATTCGCATCTCACTTACACGCCGGTAAATAAAGAAAAATAATGGTTTTTACGAGCTTGGCATTAACTGCCGACTATACTTACTTATACCTTTTGCTTAGGTTCAGTCCCATTTGCGTGACCTGCCAATCATACAAATCTTTCTTTTCAAACATGATATTTCATTTTAAAATGAAGAAAAATCGCTAATGGTATTCATCGCAGCAGTAGCCGTAGCACTAGTAGTAGCAGAGGGCTTCTTATTTCATCTATCCTCTTGAGGGACAAAAACAAGTGCGCATGTTTGTGTGTGCATAAATGTCTTGAAAAGTTTACCTCCTTCTCCTTTTGCAAATATTGACGAGATGGTGAAAGAGTGACTGAGCAGAGAAGGATTGATTAATTCCATCGTTAAAAAGCACATTCATCAATTCCTGAAGGCTAAAATAAATCCTAATCCTGAAAAATTCTGTGCTATCAACTCAACTCGATTCCTACAACAAACACAGATCTTAACACGTTTCGTTTGACAGGCTTATCTGAAAAAGTACATTCTTGCTTGAAATCTCAACTTGTTTGCAAGAAAAGCTGAAAAGGAAAAGCCACTGCTCCCCATCTTCAAAAAAACTAATGAAGTGAGCAATGAGCAATGCCATTCACAGGCCTTTTAAAACATTTCCCAGCCCAGTTCAGAGTAATTAAAGCAATATGAATAAAAGTATGCATAAGTTGTGGTCAGCACAACGTCAACAGACTCAAACTGTGTGAAATGGAAATGATTGCGATTGCCTCCCTCAAACTCAATGTGAAAGAATGTGCTAGTGCTAGACACTAGCTTGACAATAATGTAAAACGATAGATAGTTAGAAACATGGCATTCAACTTATTTGGTATTGACTTGTTTTGGGTAAGGAACATTTAATTGAAAACTCCGATTTTGGCAGTCGAAGAGGTCAAGTTTTCTTTCAAATTTGAAGATTTCTCCATTTTAATGTATCCATTTGATAGGAATTGAGAGGGAGAGTACAAGATATGGTGAAAAGTACTTTACATACAAAAGATAGAAGAATTTCATGCACAATTAGTAGATTTTATACTGAAATAACGGGAATCCTAGAAACCAGTGAAAGTGACGGACGGACTGCAGCCAAAGCGCCATAATATGTATATATTTTTTTAAAGAGGAAACAATGTTATTGTCAAATTAAGCAAGAATATTAAGCTACTTTTTTTGCTGTACCTGTGCCATTATCGTGGTAAGTTCTCGAAATGGTGACAGCGTTTTTTCTCCGATCCCTGACTCCAATCGAGCCCCGACTCGCGAGTCGTCTGTTCCTTACATTTTTCATGTACTCCTGGTAAGCCTCTAAGTACTCCTCTTTGGTGATATTGTACTGCAAAAAAAAGAAAGAAATGTAATTACAATTTGAGGGAATAGACAAATGCAAAAAAATTAAAATTGAGCAATGTGCCTGCTTGCTCGTACACAACTCGAATCCAATGGTCGGATGAATAGGTGGCCATTGAAAATTAATGCTGTACATAGGAGAGCATAGACAACAATGGATTTTATTGCTGACATTTAGGAATAATGTATCCACATCTTAATCACCTTCTATTACAACTTCTGTGTTCAACCTTACTTCTTTCTAGGTATCAAATATCCACCACATACCAAATACCTAAGTTGTCGATTGTCACCACAATCGCAAAATAGCAAAAGTACTGATGATGATACAAAATGCAAATCTCCTTGTCCGCTCACATGTTTAACAGTTGACGTACATGTTGTTTCTCATTTTCGTGTGTAGTAGGTAGTAAGTATG